>JARYMX010000049.1:0-134529 GCA_030169165.1 Centaurea solstitialis | reverse complement strand
TAAACCATAAAGAAGGATCAGATGAGGGCTTTTGATGATATCCAACTATATGAGGTAATTGTTAGGAATGAAAATTAGAGACAATGAAAGGACTGGATAACAATCATAATCGTGTTTGATACATTTTCTAAATACAATAGTTCAACCCTATTAGCCTTAGGTTCACATACTGAGTATTGTGATAGTTCTTGAGCTTTTCAATCTCCTTTTCAGAGGTTGTGAATTACATAATATATACCCCCATTCTCATTTACATATTTAAATGAGAGATTTACAATTATTGGCATTTTAACAATAATAACCGTTAATGGATAGATTGAGGAGTAGTTTCAACAAAATCAGAGTTTTGAACATGCAGATTCAGATCTCTAAACATACATGCCCAGATTTATGAGTCAGCACATCCAAAGTTAGAATTTAGCTTGTCTGAAGTTAGGACTTAGCACATCCAAAGTTAGGCCTTTGCACATCTAAAACTTAGCAGATTTCCATCTCTGGAAAATACTAGTCTACACAAGTAGGCCCACCACTAAGGGGCTCTGCCTTTTGGAACCCCACAAGGTAAGTTGGCCCTAGGTCTTTGCAAGGGATACGACCCCCTTTACCACCACAATATGATGATCTAAGGTGATAGAGGCAATATTTGTGAGTGTGCGCTCCACACCTCCCAACTCACTTATGCTTGCCACATCACCTTAATCGATCTCAACAAAATCACAATTACATAAAAAATGATTGATGACAGTAAAGTCACCAAGAGTAATATCCGATGAGCTAAATGCATCATGTACTTAGTGAAGAAGGGTAAACAAGAATAATTCTTTTTAGATGTTTAATCAAATGCTATGACTATTATACACATATCCGATGCTTGAGAGCAAAAAGAATTGTTCATGCATTTTAAAACACTTCTTTCATCCTTAAAAAGAATGTATCGAGCATGCCTTTGCATAAAAACATCGTAAATACCTCTTCTAGAAATCTGGGAATTAGCGACTGCTAGTCTGACGGCAAAAAGTCATTGGTAACTATCGACTGCTTTCCGACGGGTTTCCTACAAAACGGTTAGTAATTAAATTTTGATTTATTTTATTAAGTCGTCGGAAAACGGTGGGTAATTTTTATTAGTTACCGACTGTTTATGTAAAAAATTACACAAGTCTAATGTCGAAGAAATTATGTGAGGCTAAACCGTCAAGAAAAAGAAACTACAGTAGATAAGAAGTGCGATGATAAGTAAATGAACACAAATATTTTGATGATGCAGGAAAAACCTCACGACGGAGGAAAAAACCTGCGGTCGACCGATATTGAGTCGACGTTCCACTATAGATCACCAACCAGGGGTGATATCCTTTGATGTTACAGCTTCGATCGTACGATTACAAGGAAATAAACAATAGAATCGAATGTAAATTACAACTGATTATCAAAATGATGAGTGCAGAGCTTGGAGTATTCGAGGATGCCGATGTAGTTGTCAAATGAGAGTTTGATCCTTCTTTTATAGCTGCTTCATAATAACCGTCCAACGGATTGTTGATCATTAATGTCTGGATCGTAACTATCGCGGAAATCTTGCTCATAACGGTCGACCTCTTGATGATGGCGTTAATGGAAGATTTATGATTGAAATATGACCGTTGTAATGATGAACTCCAACGAACATAGCATAGTACTCGATCTCAGACTTCTTTGAAGGTGTACAATTGTTGGATATGATGATCTATTTATCTGCAACAAGAACAAACTCTTCGTACGCCTATTCGTCAGTAATGTCGTACGACATATATAGTAAGATATTTCGACTAATCGTTAGACTCATTCGACCGATTGTTGTACTTGTTTAAATTTATTGTTAGGTCTTGTCTCAGGACCTTATCTTAATACGGGATTATTATTCTGAGAGATATCTTACGTTTATAATCGGTCGTTGCGCGATCGTGGATTTTTACCCAAACAGTTTGCCCCCAAGATTTAGAAAATATGCTGATTATTTACTAAATCTTCTTGTTTGCCGGACGAACGTAAAAATAACGTTATACAACGGTCTCAATGACGTTGTAGCGGATGACGTCATAGAGCCATTAGGCGACGCGTGCCCTCTAACGGTTAATTGTGGACGCGTGTCCAATTTCTTGCGGTGATGCACTTCCGATTTGGCTACTATAAATATGACGACTTTGATTAAGAAAAGATTTTACAAAATCTCTCTCCATCTTGCAGTCGTTCACAAGATCTATTCCCGATTATATTCCGACTTAAATTCGACAAAGATTTCGAGCATTCTTAGGTTATAAAAGGTAATTCCATCTTCCCTTGTACATGCGTTTGAAATCAATTGCAAATAAAAGTAATAGAGGGTTAGACGCTCTTAGATTTACACGTTTACGAAATAGTTTAGATCGACTAGACTGCATAGTATCGATGGAAGTTAGGATTTCGATCACTGAAAGTTTAGAGGTAGGGGAGACAAGAGAGCTTGCGGGGCTACCAGAGGGTTCCCAAGTGAGGGTGGCCGGAGAAATTCGACCGGCGGATGCTCCGACGGGGTTCTTTGCCCTGTTCGAGTATCCGTTCAAAATCGGATTACGATGGCCTTATTCTCCACTCTCTCGAGCCTTCATGACTCGATTCAACCTGTCTCCGGGGCAACTGATGCCCCAATTCTGGTGCGTCATCCAGGTGATCGAACGGGTGACCCGGAATTGGGATCGTCCTGCGTTCTCCGTCGACGACCTTTTTCTTCTTACAGCGTGACGCGTTCTACCTACAATCGTTATGGGTTGTTTCCCAGGGGAAGGAATGACTCCATGCTTGTCCATGGCACCCTGGTAAACAATCGAGGATGGAAATCTAGGTACGTTTTTGTCCAGACTTCCTGGGTCGTGGGTGATGAATCTTGGGTTGTTCCTGAATGGAACACAAATGGTAAATAGACGTTCGCTTATTTTTCTTAATTTATATCGTTAATATGTTTTAGTAATCGTGTGTATTTTTCTTTGCAGCTATCGTTTTCATTCGAGGAATCAATCGAAGCGATCAACCGTTTCTTGAGTTATAGTGTGATGGATCGTACGTTTAAGACGTTGAAGGGAAGAGACGACAATGACGTTGAGCCCGAGGTACAAGTGATTGAAGAGGAAGAAATGGAAGGTAATTATTTACGCTGTTTTCTTAGAATTTTAGTTTCTAATCGTACGTCTTTATTCTAACTCGAATTTTATTTCTTGTAGGTTGTGTGGGTAAAAAGAAGACATCGCAGATGGAGGCGGCCGCTAGAGCTGCTAAGAGGAAGGCTGCAGCCACGGAGGGCTTAGTGGCTAAACGAACGACATCGTCGTTCGTTTCGTTGGACACCCCATCTAAGGAAGCCAAACAAAAGGCGGAAGGTGGGATAGAGGCGATCCCTCTAAGCTTTGCTCCTCCTTCAAAGGTGGAAGGCGTGTCTAGTCAATCTTCACCGAAGGTTGACAAAGGCAAGGGCACTGAAGGGTCTGGTCTTACGACCATGACCATAAAGATGCCTTCGGGCTTCATGATGGACGACGTCATTAGGACGGCGTCTATTTTCCCTGTTCTTGAGCAATTCCACTCCCCTGCTCAAAAGGCGCGTGTGGAGCAGGTGGAGATTGAAGACCTGGACACGTCTGTCACTGGCTTGTCCTACTTGGTAACTTTTTCTCTTGATTGTACGACTTTTGTTTGATTGCACGTTTTTTAATGCTTCGTTTTCTTTTCTTGCAGGCCTTCCAGACTACTCTTAACCTCCATTCGAGGATGGCTAAGATCAAGGAGGAGATGTCGGACAATCAAGCCGATGTCAAGTTGGCTAAAAGAGAGGCAGAGAAGGCGAAGAAGAAGGCGGCCCAGTTGACTCAAGATGTCGACTCCAAGAATGTCCTTATCGAGGATTTGGAGTCGAAGCTTGATGTGATGGAGCGCTTCCAGGCTGAACAATGCGAACGCATGAAGATCTACATGGATCGTACGAGGGAGCTGGAAAGGCAGCTGGCCGAGAGGGTTGAGAAGGAGGAGGCTCTCTCATCAAGGATCCAAGAGCTGGAGGATGATGCTGCTCTCGTTCGTGTAGTCGCATGTGCTGCGCTTATGCGTCGCGTGGCTTCTGGGACCATTACGCACAAGATGGCGAACGACGAGGTGGCGGTTTTTCGGGATCTAATGGGATCTGAAGATCTTTTGGACGACGACGATCTTAAAGATTTGGACGAGGAGAAAGTCGAAGAAAAAGAGCCTGAGGCTACGAGTGTCGAGGAGGAGGCGATAAAGGACAAGGCCTCTGGATCCAACACTGTGACTCAGGTCATAACTGAAGAAGTCCCCATCATTGATCCTCCTTCCTTCGATGCCCCTTTAGAATAGTGTTCTTTTTGTAATCGAATGTTTTCAATTTTTTGCCATTTAGGCAGTTTAAATAATAATCGATGACTTTTTACTTTATATTGTGCGTTATAACTTGGTGTGACTTGCGTTTTAGCTTTTTATCTTATTGCATGCTTTTGTTTATCATGCGACTTAGGCCTTAGAAAAATTAGAAACATTTCTTTTGTACTCATAAGAGTATTCGTGCGACTGGCAAATTATCTTGCGCTCTTGCGATATAATCGTGCGTAAAAGCATTTATCTTGCGATTCATGCGATTTTTGTCGTGCAATTCCTGCGATAAGCATGCAATTAAATCATGCGATACGTGCGATACTAAGGGGTGGCCGTTGGTTTGGCCAACGGCACTCCAGTGCTTAAGTCAATAATGGATAATGAAGAATAAATCGTATGTAAATAGGTTAGAAATAGTACCTTTTGAGGTGATGGGCATTCCAACTACGTGGGATTTCCATACCTTCCATTGTCGTAAGTCTGTATGCTCCATTTCCAACAACTTTGGAAATTATGTACCCATTTGATGGAAAGTTTTCCAGCATTTTGCTCTTGAGTGTTCTGAAACACATGTCGTAAGACATAATCTCCAACTTGGAAGATTTTGGCCTTTACCTTTTGTTTATGCCAAAAATTGCACAAATTACGTCGTAAGATTATTTGTGAGGCTAAACCGTCGAGAGAAAGAAACATTTTCGATAAAACGTACGTAAAACGAAGAAAACGAAGTAAAATGAGACAAAAGATTTGATGACGCAGGAAAAACCTCAAGACGAGGATAAAACCTGCGGTCGACTTAGGATCAAGTCGACATTCTACTATATATCACCAACTAGGGGTGATATCCTTGTTGTTACAGCTTCGGTCGTACGTTTACATGTAGAAAATAGTATCGATCGTACGATAATTACAATGAATCGTATACTAATCTAGGAAAAAGTAGAATTGCCGAGAGAGAGAGTTGTATGTGTAGTTGATGTCATCAGCAGAGTCTCCCTTGTCTTTGAACCGTAGTCTCTTTTTATAGTTGAGTGTGTTTGTAACCGCTTCGGGAGTTAATGCTCATTAATGACGATGTTTGTAACGGTCGAGTATTGATGGCTCTTTAATGGTAACGGTCGTAACGGTCGATCTCCATAATTGCTTCTTTATTTGGTCGTCGGTTATGTCCGTTGAGTATTAATTTGTCTTTAATGTGCTTTGACCCTGCATCGAAACAATAGTTCAAACAATCGTAACTGTTAGTCTTGCGTTCTCCTAGCAGTGTCGTACGTTGCTCCGAGGTATCGTGCGATAATCTTAGAAGATCGTGCGTCGATAAAGTACTTTCGTATGAGGGTCTTATTTCAGGACCTGATAATGATACAGGATCACGATCTTATATTTGATCTTACGTTTTCTTGTCGTCATCGTACGTTGTGTAGATTTTTACCCAAACAATTTGCCCCTAAAATTCAAAAGCAAATTTGCTAATTTGGATTTTGGATTTTAAAACTTAGCCACATGCATACGTGGGCGGTTGTAATGATTACTCGTACGTTTCTTGCCCCAGTTTTGGAGAGTGTTGAGCGTTGTAGAACACTCGTCATCTAAATGAGACACGTTGTTCACTGCCCCGAGTCTTTTATCGTTTACCTTGAAGGAGCTTCGGTAATTGAGGGCTAATCTCGAGAAGAAGGATGTCGTTACTTTGTCTAAATCAATACTTTGAGAGAAGAGGCATAGTTGAGTCATACCTTATCCTGGTTGTTGACGGTCGTGGCTTTGAATTATATATCACCAATCAGGGGTGATGCCTTTCGTTGTACAGTAGCCTGTCTTACGTTACAAAGAAGAGATAAACACAAGTCATGCGAAAGTAACGTGCGTCTTAAGTACGAATCTTGTATATAAATATCAAAGTACGAATGAATTCGATAGATAAAGTAGATGATTCGGATGATCGGTTGTCGGGGGTTTCTTCCAAATAAGATGGAGTCTCACTTTATAGTGCAAAGGTTGTAATCACCTGAGAGTTAACGCTTTTAGTGATTACATTTATAACGGTCAACCACCATTAATGTTTAATGATCTTTGTTCGAGAGTCCCAATAGGTTTATCTTAGGACCTTATCTTAATACAGGATTATTGTCCTATTATTTGTCTTGTGATTATAATTGGTCGTCGTGCGATTGTAGATTTTTACCCTAACAATTTGCCCCCAAGATTTAGAAAATAATTCTGATTTTTTCTAAATCTTTAGTTCGCTGGTTAAAGAGTAAAAATACGTTGGTTAACGGTCGTATTAACGTTAGTATGTATGACGTCATAGAGCCGTTATGCGATAGGTGTCCTCCAACGGCTAACTGGGGACGCGTGGCCTGATTATTTTCGATGACTCATCCATGATTTAGTTACTATAAATACGAGGGTTTAGATTAAAGAAAGATTTTACAAAATCTTTTTAACTTTCGTCTGATTCGCAAGATCAATTCTTAATCGCAATCCGACTTTAATTTCGGCAAGGATTTCGTGCGACTAGGCATATAAGGTACCCTTCTTCTCTTTTGTTCATGCGTCTGAAATCAATAGCACATAAGAGTAATAGCGGGTTAGAAGTTCTTAGATTTCTGCGCTTAAGAAATAGTTTAGGACGTTTAGAGGTAATCATGTCGAGCGAGGTTAGCAGTTCGATCTCGGAGAGCCTTGAAGTCATGGAGTTAAGAGAGCTTGATGGGTTGCCAGAGGGTGCCCAGATCAGGGTAGCCGGAGAAATTCGGCCAGCGGATACTCCGTCGGGGTTTTTTGCCCTGTACGAGTATCCGTTCAAGATCGGCTTTCGATGGCCGTACTCTCCAACCTCTCGGGCCTTTATGACCCGATTCAAACTTATCTCCAAGGCAACTGATGCCCCAATTCTGGCGTGTCATCCTGGTGATCGAACGGGTGACCAGGGACTGGGGTCGTCGTGCGTTTTCAGTCGACGACCTTCTTTCTGCTTACAACATAACGAGGTTACCCTACAACCGTTATGGGTTGTTTCCTAGGGGTAGGCACGACTCCATGCTTGTTCATGGCACCCAAGTGAATGATCGAGGGTGGAAGTCCGCTATGTGTTTGTCCAGACGTCCTCAGTTACTGATGAATCTTGGGTCGTTCCCGAATGGAACTCGAATGGTAATTTAGACGGTAGTCTTTTTTTCATACTTTTATATATGTTTATGTATTAATCGCATGTTTCTTTTGCAGCTGTCAACTTCACGTTCGAGACTACTGAGGAGTCAACCGCACTGATCTCACACTTCTTGAGTTATAGTGTGATGGATCGTACTTATAGAACGTCTAAGGGCGGTGAAGATAGTGACATCGAACCAGAGCTACAAGTCATCGAAGAGACAGATATGGAAGGTAATTACTTATGATGATTCTTAGTTTTAATTTTAGTCGTACGTTTCTAACTTTGGATTTTCCTTTTATGTAGGTTCAGCTTCCAAGAAGACGTTGGTGATGGAGGCGGCTGCTCGTGCTGCCAAAAGGAAAGCCGCGGCCGGTGAAGGCTTGGTGGCTAAACGTACGAGGTCATTGTACGTTCTCTGGACACCCCACCTAAGGATGCCAAACGAAAGGCTGAAGGTGGGATAGAGGCGATCCCTATCCACTTTGCTCCACCTGCAAAGGAAACGGGTGCATCAAGCCAACCTTCGTCGAAGGTTGGTAAAGGTAAGGAGGCGGAGGGGGCTGGTCTTACGACCATGACCATTAGTATGCCTTCTGATTTCATGGTGGACGACGTCATTAGGACGAAGTCCATCTTTCCTGTTCTAGAGCAGTTCCACTCCCCTGCTCAAAAGGCGCGTATGGAGGAGGCGGATATCGAGGATCTGGACGCCTCTGTCGCGGGCATCTCCTTCTTGGTAAGTTTTCTATATCGTACGATTTTCTGGATTCATTGTTCACCTTTCTGACATCTTTTATTTTTTCTTTGTAGGCTCTCCAAACGAGTCTTAGCCTCCATTCACGGATGGCTAAGATTAAGGAGGAGATAGCGGCGAACCAGAATGACGCTAAGTTGGCCAAGAAGGAAGCTGAGAAGGCCAAGAAGAAACTGGCACAATTGGTCGATGAGGTTAACGCCAAATCGGTCCAAATTGGAGATCTCGAGTCGAAGCTCGAGATCGGTGAGCGTTTCTAGGGCGAGCAGCGAGAAAGACTGAAGATATACCTCGATCACACGAGGGATTTGGAGAAGGAGTTGCTCGACGTTCGACGGGAGAAGGCCGAGAGGGAGGAGGCCTTGTCGTCCAGGATCCAAGAGCTCGAGGAGGATGCTGCCTTGGCTCGAGTGGTCGCACGTACTGCGCTTATGCGACGTGTGGCTGCCGGGACTGTTACTTCATAGATGGCAAGCGAAGAGGTGGCCTCTTTTGTGTGGGTGATGGGTTCTGAAGATCTTCTTGACGAAGAAGACCTTAAGGGCCTGGACGAGGAGGCGGCGGTCGAAGGGGAGAAATCCGCTGAAGTCAAGGATGCCGGTGTCGAGGAGGAGGTTCCTGAAACCTCTGGATCCGTCTCTGTGCTTCCATTGGTAACTAAAGAAGCCCCTGTCGTGGATCCTCCTTCCTCTGATGCTCCCGTAGAATAGTTTTGTAATTTCCATTTTTTGTAAATTTGCTAATTTAGCAAAGTATTAATGAAAAAACTTTTGGTTTAATGACTTGTTATCGTACGTTTTAGCCTTTGTCATATGATTTTAGCTTTTATCTTGCGTTTTTACCATGCGTTTATAGCCTTGTATCGGGCGTTACAGCTTTTGTTTTTGCATGCATTTGTTTAAAGTCCTAAGACTTAGGTTTTAGAAACGTTTCTTTTTATACTCATAAGAGTATACGTGCGACTGGCAGATTGTCTTGCGCTCTTGCGAAATAACCATGCGTTTAAAGCAATTATTATAATCGTGCGATCCTTGCGATAGTCGTGCGATACTTGCGATAATCGTGCGATACTTGCGATAGTCGTGCGATACTTGCGATAATTGTGCGATACTTGCGGTAATCGTGCTATACCTGCAAACAAACATAGTTGCTAGGGGGTGGCCGTTGGTTTGACCAACGGCGCTCCGACGCTTAAGTTAGTAATCGATTCAAAAAATAAATCGTATGTAAATAGGTTAGAAATAGTAATTTTTGAGGTGATGAGCATTCCAACTACGTGGGATCTCTATACCTTCCATTGTCGTGAGTTGATAAGCTCCATTTCCAATTACTTTGGAAATTACGTAAGGTCCTTCCCATTTGATGGAAAGTTTTTCGGCGTTTGGCTCTTGCGTGTTCTAAAACACATGTCGTAAGACATAATCTCCAACTTGGAAGATTTTGGCTTTTACCTTTTTGTTGAAATGTCGTTCGACTAGCCCTTTTTGCGCTGCCATCGTACGCAATGCATTTTCTCGAAGTTCTTCCAGAGCATCCAAATCGTATGATAAATTTATGGCATTCTGATCAAACATACGATTTCTAGCAACAGGTATTTGGGCTTCGATTGGTAAGACTGCTTCACATCCATATACTAAGGAGTATGGAGTTTGTCCCGTTGATGCTCTCGGTGTCGTTCGATTTGCCCATAAGACTGATGGTAGTTCTTCTACCCATTTACCTTTTGCCCCTTTCAATCTTTTTCGAATTGAATTGATGATGACTTTGTTGCTTGATTCAGCCAATCCGTTGGCCTGGGGGTATCTTGGAGTAGAAGTGACTAACTTGATCCCACGTTTTTCACAGAACGTACGAGTTTTGTCACTTATAAATTGTGAACCATTATCGCACATTATCTCGGATGGTACTCCAAATCTGTGAATAATATTGTTTTGAATGAAGGATATGACCTCCTTATCTCAGACTTGCGAAAAAGCTCCAGCTTCTATCCACTTCGAAAAATAATCGGTGAGCACAAGTAAATAAACTTTTTGCCCAGGAGCAGGGGGTAATTTTCCAACGATGTCCATTCCCCATCGCATGAATGGCCAAGGAATCAGGACAGAATGTAAAGGTTCAGATGGTCGATGAGTCATACCCGAATGTTTCTGACAAGTGTCACAATGTCGAACGTACCTTATTGCGTCTTCTCGTATGGTAGGCCAATAATAACCTTGTCGTGAGATTCGATTGGCAAGGCTTCTGCCCCCTGCGTGATTCCCACATTCTCCATCGTGCATTTCTTGGAGAATTCGATCGATTTGCGTCTTATTTGTGACACATCGTAGAAGGAGTCCAGTTGTGGATCTTCGATAGAGTTGGTCTTCAAAAATTGTATATCTTGAAGCTTTGGACCTTGTCTTTCGGGCTTCCATTTTGTCTTCAGGGAGTCGTTCGTGCTTGAGATAATTCCATACGTCAATCGACCAATTATAGACTTCTTCATTCATCTGTACTTCATCTTTTGCTTCAATTGTTGGCGTCGTAAGATGAAGTATTGGAATATTCTCCATAGATGGGTCGTGGAATGCAGATCCCAAATTAGCTAATGCGTCAGCTTGCATGTTTAGATCTCGTGGTATTTGTTCGATCAAAAAGTATTCGAATCGTGCGATTCGATTCTTAACAGCTTTGAGATAGTTCATCATTTTTGAATCTTTTGCTTGAAAGTCTCCATTTATTTGGTTGACTACCAATAAAGAATCGCTTCGAACATGCAACTGTTTCGCCCCCAGTCTAAGAGCGATATCCAATCCTGCGATCAGAGCTTCATATTCTGCTTCGTTGTTCGTGGCTTTGAATTCGCATCGTATGGAGTATACCATGTTTCCCCCCTGTAATGATTTTAAGACAACACCTAGTCCACATCCTCGTACATTCGAAGAGCCATCAACGTAGAGTAACCAAGGTTTGTTGTCTGAAATCATCACATTATTGATCTCGTCGCACGTCGTTGGCTCTAGTCCTGGAGAAAATTCTGCTAAAAATCTGCCAATGCTTGTGATTTAATTGCCGTCTTGGGTTTGAATTCTATGTCGAACCCACTGAGATAGATACTCCACTTAGCTAGTCGCCCTGTTAGTTTTGGCTTCCGTAGTACCGTCTTGAGTGGATAATTAGTCACAACAATAATATGGTGCGACTCGAAGTAATGCCTTAGTTTTTTTGCTGCAGTCATGAGACCTAACAGCAATTTCTCCATGGACGTGTACCTGGTTTCTGCGTCGAGGAAACATTTGCTCACATAATAAATAGGTCGTTGCTGTTGATCCTCTTCTCGCACGAGTACTGCACTCGTCGCATTTTTGCTTACTGCCAAGTATAGCTGCAAACTTTCTCCTTCGACCGGTTTTGTCAACAAGGGTGGCGATGTCATATATTGCTTCAATTCCTGCAGAGCTTTCACATGTTCGTCTGTCCGTAAGAAACCTTGATTCTTGATGCGGTAATTATCATATATAAAAAGCGTAACAAGTTTTAACCTCTAATGCCTAGCCACTGTCTTACCACATATACAGGCAAGCGTACCTGATCGTGAGTAATATAGTGTAGGAAAGTCCAAGTATCGTATCTACCACTAGAAACGGTCAAGTTATCGTAGATTATTAATCTAAATCAGTTTAATTAACCTAAAGCTTTTGGGGGGTTTTTATGAAAAAGGTTTTAACACTAAAAAGACAATTAAATTAACTACGAACTAAGAAAGCAATAAAAAGATTGATTAATAACTATATGAAGGAAATACAGTAGCACTTATCATGGTATAGTGAATCCCCAAGTGAATGATTTAAATAGGCCAAAGGTTTGGTTGTTTTGATTATTGTAGGAATTTAAGTCTAGGACACCCTAACATGTAGTGATTATGGTCTTTAACTAGGACTCGGTCCTCCTAGTCCAATACTTAGGTCGTTTGTCAGGCAACCTAGTACCGGAAATCCGATCCTAATTCTATTGTATGGTTTTCTACCTCCAAGTCACTCTCGGTCCGAGTAACCACTTAACACAACTCTCTTGGTCCAAGGGTAGGTTAAGGTAGGTTGATTATCCTATCGGAGTCTATCTATTTTGGTCAAACAGATACACCCAACCAATGAGTTCAAATAACCAAACAACAAGAATCAGAACGGAACCATAACACACATTCAATCAATCAAAAACAAACCAATAAACATTAAGTATCAAATCATCATCCACAATGGTTCATCGACCATGACAAGTACCACTATTAAAAGACTACTCACTAAACATACTGAAAACAGAAAACATGATAGTAGACATGATACCGACAATACAACGACGGATGATCAAAGATCGAACCCCGCAGCGTATCGGCACCACTCTGACTTTCACTCTATCGTCTCTGCTTCGTGTCGTGTAAAAAACCATATTCTGAACTGAAGGAGGAGGCTGGTATTTAAAGGAAAACGTCCAGGGGCCATCTGGCGATCGCCAGACTGCTGGTTTGGCGGCGCCAAACACTTAGGTCAACCCTGATCTTCATCTTTGTCGAATCTGGCGGCGCCAGATCTGGAATCTCGCGGACGCCAGATTGCTAATGTATTGAACTTGTGCATTTTTCACGTTTTCTCGTCTTTTTTCGTACTCTTCCGTTCCACGGCCTCCAAATCCTACATAAACAATAATAAGCTCATTTGGTGAGTGAAATGATCATAAACGGGTGAGAAATGGGGTAAAGTCATACGATTACGCTCAACCAAAACATGTATAATTTTGGTGTTATCAAAATCCCCACGCTTAAGCTTTGATTGTCCTCAATCAAAACACTGAAAGATAAGAAAGATAACTCCAAAATTATCTCCACCCAAGGTCATCCAAGAGAACAAAGTATACTCACACAATCGAACACACAAACAAGACTCAGTAAGCAATCGGATACCAAGATCAACCTTTTACCCTCATAAAGTATGAATAATCATATAAAGTGTATCTCTCGGGGGTAAAAGTGTATATGTAAGTGATCACACCAATACTCGACTAATTCCCGCATGCATAAGCTTGTCACCAAATCTAATCTCCACCACTGAGAAGTTGTCAACCGTCAAGAGGACTTTAGGGTTGTAACATTAGGCTAAGGGTTAAGGGTAGGATAAAGGATATATAAGTGACTAAGGGTTTTGCAACAAAAACTTGAAAACTCAATCAGTAATGATCCAAACAGTAAAGCAATCTGACTTTCGAACAATGAAACTTTTGGGATGAGCATCTCCTCTCTTTCTTTTAGAATTGGCCTAAGCCTATGGCCTATTTGGGGCACAAATTCTTTTTCAATTTTTTTCAGCTCACATTCTTTTCTTTTTTTCAACATTCTCGACTCTTTTGATATTTTTTTTCCGAGTCTCAAATATTTTACTCTTTCTTTTCTTTTCCTCTTTTTTTTTCAGAGCAGCAACTATGTTGCTTTTGGGCTCTTTTAAATCTCAATCCCATAAAAACTGTCAGATTTGAAAAATTGGATCAAAACATCTCAAGAATCAAATTTAAGTTACGGCCAAAAGATAGATAAAACAATTAGGCTAAAGGATAAGGTGTATAGTGGGTAAAGAAATGAAAAGGCTAAGGCTCAAAATGGTTACAAGGGATGAAGTACTAATGATGAGTACTTTTCAATCAAAGGCTAGGCAAATCAAATAACCTTATGATGAGGTTATCTGACGAAGGCTAAAAGGGTTAGAAACGAAGGCCTCTATCAGTGCAATGGTGATAAATACTTCTCTTATGTGGTCTCGACAAGCATTCAAATGACAAGTTCTACCTTGGGTCAAAGTCGGTATTCCTCACGAAATAAATAGATATAACAATTAAGGCTCAAACTCTCAAAGGAATTGGGTGAGGCACTCATGGTAATCAGTATTCCAAGGCATCCTTTTACTCAACTAATCCTATTCAGTGTTCTCCTATGCAAGCAACTCAGTCTCAAAAACAATCTCAGATTTCGAAAAAATTGGGGTCAAATCTCAAAGCTTTCAAAAATTTGAAAAACGACACACCATAAAGCAAAAAGTGAACCCATTTAAACAGATAAGTCTACATAACCCCCTCCCCACACTTAAAATTTGCAGTGTCCTCAATGCAACAATCAAAACAATTATGGAGTAATTGGGAAAAAGAGAAACTTCCCGGGTTATGTGACGAAATCTGTTCTGATCTCAGAGTGTTCCAAGTATCGTGCTCGATTCAAGATCATAGATCGCTGTATCTACTACCAAAAAGAAAAAGTAAAAATGTAAAAACGAACTAAACAAAGTAAACCAAACTAAAGCAATTAAAAGTACTTAAAATCCTAAACAAACCAAACACAACCACGCAGTTTAAAGTTCAAAGTAGAGTACAACCCAATCGAATCAAATAAAACCGCTTAGTTACGGTTTTCAAAAGCCCATTCATCGTAGGTCGAGTATCCAGCAGGACCGTCATCACTATCACGCCACACGGGATGAGGTTCGAGAGGAGCCGAGGGAGCATGTCCCACGCTTTCAAAGTACTCGCTCATCGACGCGGTGACCCAAGACAACTCCCGCCGAACACCATACATGACATACGAAATCCGATCCAATCTCTCCATCATCTCGTGATGCTCGACTCCCATTTGCTCCGATAAACCTTGAATAGCTTCATGAATAGATCCCGATCCTTGTTGATTTGCCGGTGGAGGGTTGCTCGATTGCCCCGGGAAGGTTTGTTGATAGCCATGCCAATCGGCCCTTCATTGGGTGTAACATCCCCAATCCAAACAAAAGTACCCCTCCGAGATCCCGGTGCAAGTAACTTCATAGAACGAAAGAGAACCTTATCGAGAAATCCCATAGGAGACAACTTGGTGAGAGTTTCACAAACGTCCGGTGTAAGAGTTCCCAACTTCTCCGCTATAACCGTAATGAAATGTCCCCCACAAAGGCCCGTTCCGGCCCTATCATGCACCTTGCCGGCGCTTTGGAACATTTTTGCCATCACATAAGAAAGATTGGTTATTGCGTTCCGATTAACCAATCGTGAAAGAAGCCAAAGATCACCTTCCGACACCTTTTCCTTGATAGCTTTTCGGTAAGCAAAAGAGTGAACAAGTATCCGATGAAGAAGGCGATGCTCGGGTAGAGTGATAGAACTTTCCTTGGTGTTGGACTGTAGATACGGTCCCGATCCAATGGTTTCCCAAAAGTCCGCGCTCACAAACTCGGCACTAGGCTCACAAGCACCGGTTAAGAAGTAGTGAGAAAAGTACTCGGATCTTGACTGAGCCGCGGTAAAAAATCCGAGCAACACTCCAAAGCGAGGTAGTGTAATCCCATACCATTCTCCAAGCAAACGGAATCGAATACAAGGGCCATCAAATCTATCTTCCTCATATGCCTCCACATCAAAGCTAAATGTAGCCAAAAACTCCAACACAAGCTCATAGTAGATTGGCTCGTGGGTTTTTAGTGCTTTCTCCCAATCGTTGCTCACAAAACGAAGAACACCAAAGTGATCGCGGTACTCTCTCCTCAAGAGGCTTGAAAGCCTATCCCCAAATCCAATCTCCTCGACAAAGTGCAAATCAACAATCGAGCCAATTTCAACCTCCCGCTTTTTCAAGCGATCAAGCTCAATCATCAACGACATCTTTTCGCTACGCAAGATGTTATCGGAATCAAAAGACAAGCATGGGTGGTCTTGTACATTGCGAGAAGATGAAGCTCTCTACAAACAAATCATATACATTAATCACCACAAAAATCATAACCTCTCTTCCCCACACTTGAGTTGAAACATATCACAACATTTATAGAACTAAACTCAAGTGTGTACATCTAGGCAGATCAAAGCAATAAACATCCCCCCTCCTAACATTAAAGACATTCCTACCCAAGAAATCCCCTTTTTAAGGATCATACACAAGTTTAAACAACTAGGGCTTGTAGGGATCTTTCAAATTAAAGCAAATAGCGGAGAAATACATACCTTTGACGCCATGGATTTGCAGAATAGGAAGAGATTTGCAGAGAAAAACAAAAGGGAGGAGGAGAAATACGGAAAATAGGGTTTTAGAAAACAATTTAAACCCTCTCGTTTCGAACTTCGCGTCGCCAAGTTAGAGACTTCGCGTCGCGAAGTTGTAACAGACACACTATTTTCAAATTTCTCCTCGCGAACTTTACCTTTCATACTAACTTCGCGGCGCGAAACTTGAAATTTCGCGAACGCGAAATGGCTACTGTTTGGCTGCTTTTGAAATTTGATCGGGTTGTGATTTCCTCTGACTACTGCTGCAAAATTGATTATAACACATACAAAAGCAAATAAAACTAGTAGAAACACGGGTTGCCTCCCGAAAAGCGCTATCACCTAAGTAATTGGTTCTTTAGAAAGATGACAGACCTCGCTATTTCTGACAGGGTCATTCTCATTGTAAAGCTTTAGTCTATGGCCATTTACCTTAAATGATCCTTTTTCGGTCATTAGGTCCACATATCCCGAGGGATAAGCTTTTAAGATGACATATGGACCTATCCATCGTGACTTTAACTTTCCTGGGGAAAATTTAAAACGAGTTTGATACATTAATACCTTGTCCCCCTCCTTGAACACCTTCCTTTAGATGCGCATCATGCCATTTCTTTCGCTGTTCCTTGTAGATCTTCGAGTTCTCATAAGCAAGAGATCTAAGTTACTCCAATTCATGCAAGCTTATCAATCTTTCTCTTCCACTTGCAATGTCATCCAAGTGAACTTTCTTTAGTGCCCACAGTGCTTTGTACTCGAACTCGAATGGAAGGTGACACGCTTTCCCATAAAGCATTCGATAAGGAGTGCTTCCAATTGGTGTTTTGTATGCTGTACGATATGCCCATAGTGCATCTTCAAGCTTTTGCGACCATATCTTCGGGTTGTTATCGACCGTCTTTTCCAAGATTCGTTTCAACGCCCTGTTGGTGTTTTCCGCTTGTCCATTGGCTTGAGGATGGTATGCGGTCGAGAATCGATGATGCACTCCATACCTTTTTAAGGTCTTCTCCAAAAGATAGTTTGCAAAATGAGTTCCTCTATCACTGATGATCGCCTTTGGACATCCGTACCTACACACAAGAGAATTCACGAAGTCAACAACTACCTTAGCATCATTTGTAGGTGAAGCCTTAGCTTCGGCCCATTTGGAAACATAATCAACCGCCACAAGGATGTATTTGTTGCCTCTGGAGTCAGGAAAAGGTCCCATGAAATCGATTCCCCACACATCAAACACTTCATTAACGGAGATGCTCTGTTGGGGCATCTCATCTTTCTTTGTGATGTTGCCTGCCCTTTGACAAGCGTCACAAGATTTTATTAAAGTGTGAGCATCCTTAAAAATCGTAGGCCAATAAAATCCGGACTCGAGGACTTTTCTGGCAGTCAAATTGGCTCCAAAATGGCCTCCCATGGGGCCTTTGTGACAGTTAGTGAGAATGTCCCAAGCAGCAGGGCGGGAGACACATCGACGGTGTATCCTATTAGGTCCTATTCTAAACAGATAAGGTTTAGACCAGAAATAATACTTTAGGTCCGAGAAAAACTTACCTTTTTGTTGATGAGTCATACCTTTGACAAGAACACCAGCGGCCAGATAGTTTGCAAAATCTGCATACCAAGGTATAGGGTCTTCTCCTATGGTCTTAATCATATTGAGGCCCTCATCGGGGAATTTGTCCCTGATGACTTCTATTCCCCCGGAATCCATGTATGGATTTTCCAGGCGAGATAAATGATCGGCAGCTAAATTTTCAGCACCTCTCTTATCTCTTATCTCTATATCAAACTCTTGCAACAGAAGTATCCATCGTATGAGTCTGGGCTTAGCATCAAGCTTAGCAAAGAGGTACTTAAGGGCAGAGTGATCCGTATACACTATGATTTTGGACAACACAAGATAAGACCTAAACTTTTCAATGGCAAAAACTACCGCTAGAAGCTCTTTTTCAGTCGTGGTGTAGTTTTCTTGGGCATCGTTAAGAGTTCGACTTGCATAGCAAATCGGTTGAAAATGATTGTTTTTACGTTGCCCAAGAACTGCACCGACGGCGTAATCGCTCGCATCACACATAATCTCAAAAGGTTGATCCCAATCAGGTGGAACCATAATAGGGGCATTAGTCAAATCCCGTTTCAAAGTTTCAAACGCAGAGATGCACTTCTCATCAAAAATGAAAGGTGCATCTTTTTTAAGAAGTTTAGTTAGAGGTCGGGATATTTTCGAAAAATCCTGTATAAATCTCCTGTAAAACCCGGCATGACCTAAGAAACTTCTGACCCCTTTTATGTTTGTAGGTGGAGGAAGCTTCGATATGGTGTCTATCTTAGCTTTATCCACTTCCAAACCATCTTTTGAGATTTTGTGTCCAAGAACTATACCTTCTCTTACCATAAAGTGGCACTTTTCCCAGTTGAGAACCATATGTGATTCCTTGCATCGAGCTAAAACCCTATCTAGACTGCTTAGACAATCATCAAAAGAGTTACCAAAAATAGAGAAAACATCCATAAAGACCTCCATACAATTCTCTATCATGTCCTGAATAAATGGCCGTCATGCATCGCGGAAACGTAGCGGGTGCATTGCTGTTGTTCCAGATTCAAGTTCTAATAAACATGCACACAATTGTAGAATGAATTGAAAGAGTAATCTATTGAATTCTTGAATGAAATTTACACACACTCACTACACCAAGAACACACACACTTAAGGACCAAACTCTCTCAATTCACTCTCTTTCACAATGATACGTACATGCATGTCTTCACTTGAAAATGACTTGACAAAGGGTATTTATACCCCAACACTAACAACCCTTACACTATAGAAGAATTACACTTTCTACCCTAACAATACAAAACTATTACAAACAACATATAAAGCAACTAAAGCATTAAAAGCAAACTTTGACTTTGTAGTCCTCTTTGACTTTGCCTTTGTCTTCACTTTGAGCATCAACTTGTGATCTCGGATACAATCCGATTTTGCATCCAACAATCTCCCCCTTTGGATTCGAGATCACAAAAAGAATTAGGCAAACGTCTTCAAGAAAGCATCAACACTTTAAGCATCAACGATAAGCTTCCTTGAATGATAAGCTTCCGTAATAATCTTCACGAATCATCCAATCTTCATGAAGCTTTAACAAACTTTGAACACGAAGCTTTAGCAAATCGAGATATCTTCAAATAATCACCAAACATCAAACATCTCTCGCAAACATCTCTTGTCATATCTCATAATCTTCTCTTCATTTTGACATTTTGGAATCATCTCCCCAAAGTATCTTCAAAGCATTTCTCTACTTTACATTTCTAAACCATCTCCCCCTTTTTGATGAAATATGAAATAATCATCAAAATCTATAGAAATGTATGATCAGATAACTCGTCTCTTAAAGATACAAACATATGAACAAACCACCATAGATATCAAAAACCATCTCACATAACCATCTTCACCTTGTTACTCCAGAATTCCCCTTTTTACTACAAAGAAAGACCGTCAATTCCATAAAATAACCCGAATCTTTTCAAATTCAGATTTGAAGTGGGAAAATCCTGAAACAACACATGAATCAGTTGGAATGCCTGTGAGAAGCACAAAGCAACTCAGTGCAACAAATGCACTATATAAGGAGCTTTAGTGATGATCACTCCCCAGGGCTTCCGTTCAATCATCGCAAATACAATAAGTATTACTATGAACGTTTCGACAAAGAAACAAATTCCTTGTGTGTATTTGTGATGAAAGAAAATAGCATCATGTGCTTTCATAAGGCTCAAAATGTGAAAACAATTCACGACTCGATGTGTAGAAATGAAGTTCGAAGGCAGGGCAGCTTCCTTCTGTTTCAATATCGATTTTCCAAATGAAAACTTGATAGATTATGTGCTGCGTCCCCGTGATGAAATGAAACATCTCCTTGTTAAGAAGGAAATGAGTAGCTAGTGGGGTAAAAACGAGAGTCGGCATTGGGCTTTGCCTTGTTTCAATATCGGTCACCAAAGAATGTGAACCAATAGATTATGTGGTTGCCCGGCTTAGAAAAGATTGGTGCAGAGTTTTATGTTTCTTTTAACTCTGTTCTCACACCCTCCAATTCTTTTAAGCATCCGCACGTCTAACCAAGCTCTCATATTACATTTTTATGCTCAATCACAACGAGAATAACTCAACCACCTGAGTTATCTCCCCCACTCTTTGAGGTAGACCCCTCACTCATTTCTCAAGGATAACTTCTTGGGTAGGATTGCCGGTTCTGGAAATCCATAGAAGTTCTAGTAAGCTCACACATCCCGTGAAATAAGTTTCCTAAACATGAAAGTACAATGATTCATCGGGTGAATCAATGAACCAATATGAAACATGCTCGAACAAATATATATATATATATGAACAAAATAGGAGCATAAGAATTTCTTCAAACAAGAATATGAAATGAAGAACATGAATGAGATAAACTTGTTTGAGAAAACTGATTCATCATATGATGTGAGATATGTTTATGAAAAATTGTGGTTCACAACAAAATGGATGATTATCTATACGAACGAGATATAGATATAACATTGAAGAACGTATCCAATCAAAGAAACAATGAAGTACAATGAGGAAATATCAAGCGAGCGTATTACCACCAAACAATATGAGCATATAGAGACGTGGTAATAACAAGACAAAAGAAGCTAAACCAGTGTATGAATACTTGAAAAGTATATGAAAAGATAATACGCAAGTATTAATCTTTGGAAACACACGGTTAGAAAATATCCGTCAACTCATCATGATATGAAAACATGAAAAATCACACTTCTAATTCGAAAAATCATTTGAGAATCGAGAAGTGAGTTTGAACATTTAAAAAGATTTTTCATACCTGAAAGTTGTTCGTCTTTCAGATATGTAAGCATTAAAGCTTATTTGAACTCTCCCCCTAAAAATGATATGTCGTTTAAGAACTCCCCCTCAAATGGATAATCTGCAAAACAAAGTAGAAATTGGTATTCATTGAAAATGAATCCTTAGATGTTAGTCAGATAGTATCCAATCCAGAATAATTAAGCAACTCCCCCTTAAATTAAGATCCGTAACAGATTTAAGTAGGAGTAAGCATGCCAAGCTTGCTAACCAAAAAGTTAAAATGCTTTTCATCTAAAGGTTTAGTGAAAAGGTCAGCAAGTTGGTAATCTGTTTGAACAAAGAACATTTCGATATTACCTTTCTCCACATTATCTTTGATAAAATGATACCGGATGTCGATGTGTTTGGTCTTGGAATGCTGAACCGGATTTGACGTTATCGCAATGGCGCTTTCCGAATCACAGTAGATAGGGACTCTCTTCAACTTGTAACCATAATCTAGTAGTTGTGTCTTCATCCAAAGCACTTGCGAACAACAACTTGCTGCGGCCACATATTCTGCTTCGGCCGTAGAAGTTGAGACGCAATTTTGTTTTTTCGAAGTCCAACTCACAAGTTTATCACCTAAAAACTAACACGATCCAGAAGTGCTTTTCCTATCCAGTTTGCAACCACCATAATCTGAATCTGTAAAAGATATTAGCTCAAAACTAGAATCTTTCGGATACCAAAGGCCCAACTCGGGTGTGACTCTTTAGGATTAGCTTGAAACCTAGCACAAAAACATGTGGCGAACATAATGTCCGGTCTAGTCGCAGTGAGGTACAAAAGAGAACCAATCATGCTTCTGTAAATCTTTTGATCAACGGGTTTACCGGCTAAATCAGGACCCAAAAGATTTCCAGTTGGCATTGGTGTTTTAATTGGAGAACAATCAGTCATGTTAAACTTTTTCAACATATCTTTAATATATTTTGACTGATTTATAAAGATTCCATCAGGGTTTTGTTTGACTTGAATTCCTAAAAAAAAATTCAATTCACCCATCATGCTCATTTCAAATTCGGTCTCCATGATTTTAGAAAACTTTGTACACAAATCTGGATTAGTAGAACCGAAAATAATGTCGTCAACATAAATTTGAACTAAAAGCAAGTCATCACCTTCTTTCTTCAGAAAAAGAGTAGTATCGATCGTACCTCGTTTGAATCCTTTGGATAAGAGATGATTAGTCAGAGTTTCATACCATGCTCTTGGAGCTTGTTTTAAGCCATACAATGCTTTGTCCAAGATGCATACATGATTAGGAAAATCTGGATCGACGAACCCTTCAGGTTGCTCTATATAGACCTCTTCATGCAAGACTCCATTCAAGAACGCAGATTTGACATCCATTTGAAATACCTTGATGTTCTTGTGAGCCGCATAGGCCAGAAAAAATTCGAATTGCCTCGATCCGCGCTACCGGTGCAAAAGTCTCATCGTAGTCAATACCTTCTTGTTGAGAGTAACCTTTAGCAACCAATCGCGCTTTGTTTCTGACAATCAATCCGGATTCATCTTTCTTATTTCTGAAGATCCACTTGGTTTTAATGATTGATTTATCTTGCGGTCTAGGAACCAAGCGATACACTTTGTTTCTTTTGAACTGTAGAAGCTCTTCTTGCATTGCTAAAAGCCAATCAGAATCGTCTAAGGCTTGAGAGACATTCTTTGGTTCAATTTTGCTCAAGAAACTTTTGTATAGGCAGTAATTTGCAGATGCAGATCGCGTTTTAACACCATCTTTGACATCACCAATCACATTGTAGAGTGGATGTGCTCTTGTCCATTTCAACTGAGCAGGAAGAATTGCAAGATCATCTAGATTGTTCTGACCATCATTTTCATCAATGATTGCAGGAATCTCTGATTGATCATCGGGGGTTAACTCTGATTGCTCAACACTTGGAACTGGAATGGCCTGATCAGAGTTAGTAGAACAAATATTCTCCGATGGTCCGGAATCATTCACGCTTGAAGGTTCTGGGACATCGTGAATATCAACTCTTGGATTTCTGGAAAGAATGAGATCTTCATTATCTGCACAAATATCCAGAAAAGCATCCATAAACAGTAAATCGAGTTCTGAACTATTTGGATCAGTAATAGAATCAGAAGTCGTAGTAGAAACTTGACTATGAATTCCGAGTCCTGAACTGCTATGTTCAGAAGTTATTGACACGGTTTCATCAAAGGTCACATAAACGGTTTCCATAACCATCTTGGTTCTTTTGTTGTAGACCCGGAAAGTCTTCGACGTTAGCGAATAACCAAGAAAGTATCCCTCGTCGGCTTTCTTGTCAAACTTACCAAGATTATCACGGTTGTTAAGAATGTAACACCTACAACCAAAAACATGAAAAAATTTCACATTAGGAACTCGACGGTTTATTATATGATAAGGAGTTTTCTTGAAGCGCTTAGTGATGATGGTTCGATTTTGTGTAAAACAAGCCGTTGAAACAGCTTCGGCCCAAAAGGTTAGAGGTAATCCGGAGTAAGCTAGCATCGTTCGTGCCGCTTCCACTAAGGTTCGGTTTCGTCTTTCTACAACTCCATTTTGTTGTGGAGTATAAGCACCTGAAAAATTATGAGAAATACCAACAGATGTTAGATAAGCATCTAAAGTAGCATTTTTAAATTCAGTGCCATTATCACTCCTAATCTTTCGAACTGGAAGTTGCAAAAGAACTTGGATCCTCTTGATAAACTTTATGATCAACTCGGGAGCTTCAGATTTCATTCTCAGAAATTCTAGCCACGTGTACCGTGAGTATTCATCAACCATAACAAGAATGTACTTCTTTCCACTAATTGATTGAATTCTCATCGGTCCGCATAAGTCCATGTGGAGCATCTCGAGTGGTGATTGACACGAAGATTCTGTCTTTGACTTGTGAGAACTTCTCTTCATCTTTCCCATTTGACAAGCCGGACATAAAGAATCTCTATCAAATGTCAACTTTGGAAGACCTTTCACCAATCCACCATTAGCTAGTTTGCTAATATCTGAGAAATTCTGATGAGAAAATCTTCTATGACATAGCCAACTTTCGCCTTTTGTTGCCTTTGAAAACAAACAAACCGGTTTTGACGAACCTATCACCGAAAGTCAACCACATAGAGATTGTAAAACCTTCTCCCTTCAAAAATCTCAACACCATCACTATTAATGATAAGACAGTTAATGATGGAAAATAGAACAATGTTATAACCATCACAAAACTGACTTGCACTAAAAAGATTATGACTTAACCCCTCAACATAAAGTACCTTCTTTATGGATACCTTACCATTTGTAAGAATGTCGTAACCTTTGATGACCCCTGTCGTCTTATTCCCAAAACTAACTGTTCCTCCTGGTCGTTCCACATAATTGTGCAACAACTCCTTGTAGCCAGTCATATGTCTTGAACAACCGGAATCGACATACCACATATGCCTGGCCTGTAGAAACATGTTAGTTCATCTTGGGAACCCATATCCAAATGGGTCCTTTCTTGTTGGTCTCATACATCTTTAACAAATCAGAAGATGAACCTAAAATCTTACAGTTTATACCAGACTTTGAAATTTGTGCATTCAGTAAATCTTTAGGAATCCATTTGCACACAAATTTCACATCTACTGATTTATCTTTTGCTTTTGAAAGATTTTTCTTTTTAGCACTAAACACTTTAGCACGATGATCAAACGAGTAAGCATGAGATTTATCATGAGAAACACCACTAGATCTCTTCTTGTTAACATGACTAGAGTTCAAAGAAAACGAATTATCACCACAATGAGTACAATGCAAACGTTGCATAGCAAAAAAACATCAAAGCAGACTCAAATGAGTTTTGACACTTATTGAATCTAACATTCAGATTACATTTATTTGCATCATCAACGGATGACTTTTTAACAAAACGCTTTTTATTCTTTGAATCTTTCTTCTTCCACCCTAGGCCATGTCGTTTAAAACTTTTTAAATCTGTAGAATCAGAAGAACTAGAGTTAATAGGTGTCTTAGGAACTGAACATACATCAGATGAATCTTTTGAAGATGTTTCAAGTGTAGCACAAGACGTACTTCCTACCTCAAAAGTACTTGCATCAAAATTAATTGAACAAGTTTCAGACTTTAACAAAGTACACGAGGATTTCTTATCTTTAGAAATTCCACTATCACTTGAAACATTTACAACATTTGGTTTATCTTGTGTACTCGACTTTGGTTTTTCAAAAACTGCACCAAATTCCACATCTGGTAGTTTGAGTTCTGATTTAAGGATATCTCCTTCAACCATACTATCTAAACTTTTGTACACAAGATATCCATCTTTGTCAATAACAGCATATGTAATTAACTCAGTCACTTCAGGCTTAATACTTTGATCAAAACAAGGTGGAGTTTCTTGAGACTCAAACATGGGGTTTGAAATAAAATTTATCTTTTCTTCCTCAACACCCGCTTCAATATCATCATCATTATCAGAATCAAAACATGGTTTGGTCTCATCAGAATCAGAATCAGACTCATAATCAGAAACGCTTTTATTTTCTGAAAGATTATTAACTTGAATAAACTCAGAAAGATTTTAACAATCTGCTTCTTTTTCAAGTTCACTTGTCTTATCTTCAGATTTAGGAGTAGAATCAGTAGTCTTTGACTCATTTTCAATATCGTTACTAAGCTTTTCAGATTCATTTGAAAAAGACTTTACATCTTGAGAATACAAAGAAACACACCGAGTATGAGAAAACTCGGGTTTTCTTGTTTTATAACTTTGATTTAAATCATCATATTGAAAATTACATGTGAAATCAAAGTTATTCTTTTTCTTTGGCTTTGAATCTGAAAAACTATCACTTGAGTCATCAACAACTTTTTCTTTACCTTTATCCGAAGAATCAGATACTGAACTACCAGATTTTACAAAGGTCTCATTTAATTTTGGAAAACTTAAGTTATCAAACTGATAAAGACCTTTAGGGGCTTTCTTTAAAACATCATTTTCAGGTAAACCTAACCCCATTTTCGGATTGTAAAACCTAGTATCTTTTAGATTATTTGTCAAAAGCTTAAGCGTCTGTTGAGTCTGACCTCTTTTTATATTTAGATCCTCCAACTGTTTGATTTTGGCATAAGCCTCAGATCTATCTTGAAAACAAACTTCATATTTGATCATATATTCAGCTTTTTCAGACTCCAAATTTACTAAAGCACTCTTCATCTCAGAAATTTGAGATTCTAGTTTGGCTTTCTCTTTCCTAATCTCAGCCTTTTCAAGCTCACGATCATCAGCTAAAGATTTATATAACTCACATTCATTACTGAATTCAATGACTCGAGCTCTTTCGAACTTAACCTTTTCCTTCAAGTCATCAAATTCAGTTTTTAAAATTAAAAACTGTTCTTCTAAAGAGCATTCATCATTATCAGACATATCCGATTCGGAAGGAGTTTGACTTACCTCATTTGATGCCTCGGTCTCTTTGTGAAGGTTGATGGTTTCTTCCACACTTGCCATGAGATTGTAGTGAACTTGTGTGAAATGAGCAGAATCCTCATCATCAGAAGTATCATCATACCAACATTCCTCTTCCGCCATCGAAACTTTACCTTCACTCTTGCGTTTAGCAAGTTGAGCCTTCTTTGAGTAGTAGTCAAAATCCCTGACTTTCGGTGCTCTACAATCTTTGACAAAATGGCCTGGTTTGCCACTGTTGAAACATACATTTCCTTTCTCATCTGTCTTTTCTTTCTCATAACTCTTCCTCTCCGGCATTCTCTCATAATCCTTTGGCTTGTACTTGTCTCTTTTGTAGTTATCGAACTTGGGTTTCGAATAGAACTTCTTCTTCCCATAACGTTTGTGAATAGAACTAGACAAAAGAGCAAGCTTGTCGGCAACTCGCTTCAAATCAACATCGGATTCAGAACTTTCATCTTCAAGGGTTTCTGAATCAGAATCAGACAACTCGGTGACTAAAGCCTTTGAATGACTTTTCTTCTTCGAACTAGCACTGGGGAGCACACTCTTCTTCTTTTTAGTCAACAGAGCCAGAGAATCAGAAATACTTTCTGCTTTGTTACAATATCTTTGACTTTCACTTCATGTTGACTAAGAATAGAATACAAGTCATGCAAGTCTTCTTCCGCCAAGTTCTTGTTCATCTGAAGATTAACCGAGTAGTGATCCCATTCTGGATTGAGATTCTTTAGAAACTTGAAGTTTATCTCAGAAGTAGACTTTTGCATCCCATTTCTCCTCAAATCATTTAAAATGATGTTGAACCGACTGTAAGAATCAGCAAGTGTTTCTCCCTCTAAAGCTTTAAACCCTTCATAAGCTCTGATTGCTTGGTTTAGCTTAGCTTGGATTGATCTTTCCGTCCCTTGAAACTGCTTCTCTAACTCATCCCACAATCTTTCGCTGTATTTCTACTATCAACACGATTAAACAAGTCGTTCGGAATCGCCATCGTGAGTAAAGTAAGAGCTTTTTCATCAAGTCCAGCTCGAATCTTTTCAAGCTCATTGTAATGCCGGAAGAGTTTATACACTCTTCTTGGTTCAATTGCGGGAGTAGTAGCAGTCTCAGGATTACCGGGAATGTCAATGAATGGCTTAATCGGACCTTCTTGGATGCTCACCATGAGTGTCTTATCGATGTTGTTGAGAAACTGAATCATCCTCACTCGCCATTGAGGATATTCGCCTATCTGAAGAACCGGAGGCTTTGACTTCGAACCCATACTCAAAAGATCTCTAGACATCTTCGTAGAACTTGAAAATGATCGGTAATTCACTGAAACTGGTAGATTTCTTCCGAACTTCTGGAGGTATACTAATCTGAGAATCTGTGGCTAATCTGAACACTTCTTTTGATCAACGAAAAGGTTAGTGACAAAAGTCAAAAAGTCAACCGTAAAGTCAACCGGTGAATAGTGAAATCCCGAGAAAAAATATTTTCCAAAAATTTGAAAGTTGATTTTGACCGCGAAATTGAAATCTTAGTCCAAAAATACAACCTCTCGGAAATCACCAAAATCTCGGAAAAACCGGCACTTTTCGGGAAAAAAATGACCTTCTTAAAAATGACTAAACTTTTTCACCGTAGAATCAGATAAGAAGTCTAAAAAAGTTTACGTGAAAACTTTTTTTTTTTTTTTTTTTTTTGCTTAACTAATCCGATTCGGAAAACAACTTATTCCGATTCGGATTTTTCAATTTTCTGAATCGGAAAATGTAGTTTTCCGAATCGGAAAAACAAACTTGATAGAGTCCCGAGAAAAATTTCGAGTTGGTATTTGGTCAAAATCCGAATCGGAAAATGGTGTTTTCCGAATCGGAGTTTGATTAATACCAAGTCGGAAAATGAGTATAACTACCTTCGAACAAGATTTCCGAATCCAAAAATTTCCCGATTCGGAAAACTTCAAAATTCCAATTCGGAAAATTTGTATTTTCCGATTCGGAATTTATGAATATTCCGATTCGGAAAATATGAACAAAATTCGGAAAAACGAGGAAAAACCGAGCAGAAGGTAAAAAACTCAAAAATTACAGCTCTAAACATCAAATTTTGACTCTAAATCACTCCTAAACACAGTAAAAACATCATATTAACCACAAACAATCAAATTCAGATCCAAACAATGATCAAATGAAGAACATCAAAACTCAAACCTCCATTTTCAAAAAAAACCATAAAAAAATCAAGAAATCATACCAAATTCAAGTGAATTTCCAGCTCTGATACCACTTGTTGTTCCAGATTCAAGTTCTAATCAACATGCACACAATTGTAGAATGAATTGAAAGAGTAATCTATTGAATTCTTGAATGAAATTTACACACACTCACTACACCAAGAACACACACACTTAAGGACCAAACTCTCTCAATTCACTCTCTTTCACAATGATACGTACATGCATGTCTTCACTTGAAAATGACTTGACAAAGGGTATTTATACCCCAACACTAACAACCCTTACACTATAGAAGAATTACACTTTCTACCCTAACAATACAAAACTATTACAAACAACATATAAAGCAACTAAAGCATTAAAAGCAAACTTTGACTTTGTAGTCCTCTTTGACTTTGCCTTTGTCTTCACTTTGAGCATCAACTTGTGATCTCGGATACAATCCGATTTTGCATCCAACAATTGCATAACCCAAAAGGCATACGCCTATAGGCAAATGTTCCAAAGGGACAGGTAAAGGTTGTTTTCTCTTGGTCCTCGGGATCAATGGGGATCTGGAAATTGAAAGGATTATGTGCAAGACAGTAATTAGGATCACTATGTCCAATGTTATAAGACACTAGTGGGTCACACTGCTACACACCCAACCCGAGACCTATTGGATTTATCGTGTGAAAATAATTAATTAAGTTTAATTATTTAATAGAGAGAAAGGAATAAATAATAAATTGTTTATTTATTATTTATCAGATAAATATAATTACTTGATTAACAAGTTTGAGTTAATTAAGGAAGTTATTGTGGAGAGTTATTTATGGATTGGGATTCTTAATATGATTACCATAATTACCTATATAAATATAGGGTTAGGGTAATAGAATTACAACACTGATTTCATAATTACTTTCTCACCAAGAATCCCAAATCTCTCTCTCTCTCTCTCTTGTCGGCGTTGACACACACACACACACATCGGGAGATTTTTCCGATCGAATCCTAGGCGGTCTAGCAGCCAGTCTCACGGTGGTGCAGTAGCGGTGTATCCCTCACTAGCTTCCGGAGAAAAGTTTGGATCGCTAAAGGTAAACGCGAGAAAACCCCCTTGATAGATTTGTATCTGTTAAATTACGGTTGGATCTTTGTTCGGGTTTTGTTTTATCCGCTGCGTTTATTCGTTTATACGTTTATATCTGTTTTATCCGAATCGCAAAAACCCCAACAGAAATATCTCGAAAATCCATCCAGGAAGCAATAGTACTCATTTCCCGCCAATCGTTCAAGCATTTGATCAATGAAGGGTAAGGGGAAATGGTCTTTTCTAGTGGCATCGTTAAGCTTCCTATAGTCTATGCAAACTCTCCACCCGGTGACAGTACGGGTGGGAACTAACTCATTGTTATCATTTGTGACAACTGTGAGTCCTCCCTTTTTGGGAACTACTTGAACAGGGCTTACCCAAGGACTATCAGAAATGGGGTAATGATCCCGGTATCAAGCAGTTTGATAACCTCCTTTTTCACAACTTCTTGCATTTTCGGATTAAGCCTCCTTTGTTTTTGCACACATGGTTTAAAATTATCTTCCATTAAGATTTTGTGTGTACAAAATGAAGGGCTTATTCCGGGAATGTCCGAAATTTTCCAAGCTAAAGCCTTTTTGTGTCTTTTTAAAACCTCAAGTAGTCTATCTTTTTCATTGGCTGTTAGCAGGGAAGAAATAATTACCGGGAGAGAATTGTTACCTTCAAGAAATTGGTACTCGAGGTGCTCGGGAAGGTCCTTTAACTCCAAATCCGGTGGTTCCTCCAAAGAGGTTTTCACTCTAACTTTATCTTCTTGCTTTAGCTCCTCGAATTCCTCTTCTTCTTCCTCCACGGTTTCATCCCATCTTTTCTCAACAGAGAGGCTTTCTTCCAATTCACCTGATTCAAAAAGATAATCATTAGGCTCTGATTCAAACTGTTCAGTGAAGTCATCTACACTGTCTAGAGTATTTATAGATTCATTATAGTCTGGAATCCCATCAATGGATAGTGTGATTCGATCTTCTCCAATTCCTAGACTAAGTTCCCTTTTGGCTACATGAATAATAGCACTGGCCGTGTTGAGGAATGGACGACCAAGGATTAGAGGCACTTTAACCTCCTCCTTTATGTCCAAGATCACAAAGTCGGCGGGGAATTCAAACCTGTCTACCTGGACTATGACATCTTCGGCTACTCCTACAGGGTATTTTATGGATCTATCAGCTAGTTGGATGGTCATTCGCGTGCTTTTCAGACCCTTTAGTCCCAGTTTTTGGTAAAAGGATAATGGCATTAGGTTTATACTGGCTCCTAGGTCTGCTAGGGCTCTACATGAAACACTTTTACCAAAGTAGCAAGGGATAATGAAACTCCCTGGATCATCCTTTTTGAGGGTGTCTGAAAGTGTAGTTGAGCATTCGGCATTTAGAAAGGCTATTTCTTCTGTTCCCATCCTTGCGTTATTAGCCACCAACTCTTTGAGAAATCTTGCGTAACTCGGCACACCTGCAATTAAGTCCACAAGAGGCACATTAATATCCACGCGTTTAATCAAGTCAATAAACTTACGATATTGGGCTTCTTTCTTTTCTTTCCGCAGTCGTGCAGCATATGGCACTCGTGTAGGCACATGTGGTGTTGCGGATTCCCTTGGTCTGACTGCTTCTTCCCTAGCTTCTTTTGTTGGGCGTGATGGTAATTCGACCTCCGGTTCAACAACCTGCATATTAGGAATTTGGTTAGTTTGAGGCATAGGTGGTCCTACAACTACCTTACCTCCTCTCGTGGTCGTGAACACTTCAGCCTGTGCTTCCGCCTCCATATGAGGGAATGTTTCCTTGACGTCTCGGAGGAACGGATCTGTGCTCTTATGCAGTCCTGCAACAAAATTTACAAACCCCTGCATTTTCTGTTCGGCATTCACACCCATCTTTCCTTGTTCTTGGGAGATTTGATGGAACAATTGTTCGATTACCCCGCCATATGGTTTTGAAAGAGGGTTTGGCGTCCAGGTGGAGTCCTCAGTTGCATGGACGTGCTCATTGGATGATGACACTACATTTAGATGCGCTGGTTGGGTCTCCTCTTGTTCCTCGTCGGTAGACCAATCAAGATAGTGTGCTTCCATGTCGTCCAAGAGTTTACGCGCTTCTTTCACTGACTTATACAGAAAAATACCTCCACAAGATGAGTCTAACCTTAATCGAGAATCGTTAGTCAACCCAACATAAAAAACATTTATCATTTCCCTATCATCAATACCATGGTTCGGAAATATTAAGAACAAATCCTTATACCTTCCCCAGGCTTTCACAAGGCCATCTTTTCCTTGTTTAAAGTTTCGAATTTCAGCTCTTATTTTGTTAGCCCTGGAAATGGGAAAGTACCTTGACAAAAAGGCAGATTTTAAATCGTCCCAGGTTACGATGGATCCTGGGGGCAGTTTTTTAAACCAGTCTTTTGCCTTATTTGTCAAAGTAAAGGGAAATGCTTGAAGTCTTACCTCATCCTCCCTGGTGTTGACTAGATCACAGATGTCCTCGACTGCTTCAAGGTGCTGGTAAGGATTTCCACTTGGTTCCCCGTCAAACGAAATGGTGTTAATCATTTTGATTAGTCCTTTGTTGATTTCCACCATTTTACCATCTGTCTTCTTGATTGCAGATCTCGGGGTGAACTGTACTTCAGATCGCTTATCCCACATGGGTTGATCGTCTGCCATCCTGACAACTCAACAAACGATTACGGGCAACTTGCGGGAAACAAAGAGACAAACTAACAATAAAAACATAAATAACTAATTTAACTAGAAAGCGAAAAAGTTTCAAGGGAAAGAATCCCTCACAAGGATCGATTAACAAAAGTAACTAAGACGAAAATCTAACAACTACCGTTCCCCGGTGTAACGCCCCGATTCCCAAAATAACATAACAGATATAATTACGCAATAATAATTCCCAGTGATCTAACGCAACGGAAAATATATAAAGTACTTAATCAAAAGGAAACGTGTCTAATAGTGCACGTGGAACAACCCTCCACGGCTGAGATAATAATTTTTGGCAACTAAAGTGCGTAAAGGAAGTAAACCAAGGCCGACTCTATCTAGACATCAGACCTTATCCTTGCCCTTCTCTCTCCCTCGGGCTACTCCTGTAACAAATAAGAAAGAAAAGAATTTGGAAAGCGAGGGTTAGACCATAAGGTCTAGTGAATTCCCCAAACAGTAAATAAACAGTTCCGACCCGCTGGCCGTATTTCAAATCAAAACCACTGAATGTGTGCCGACAAAGAAAACACAGCCCAGGCCCAGTCCAGGTCGCCTGACAATAACTCCCAAGGGACGTAGTCCCGAGGTACCCCCAAGTGGCGGATCAGACCAAATGGTAAACTCCCAAGGAACGCGAGGTTCCAAGGTACCCAGTGTCCATAGTGCAACACATCAGTCAAATTATCAAGTCATTACCATTTTAAGCATGCTTTAAATGTAATCAACAACTATGTCACGTTATCATATTTCATAAAGCAGTTCGTACGATAAAATCATTTATCAAACAGAATGGGCAATGAAAATCCAGTTCAAAACAATTTATCCCATTCAAGTCAGACAAGGGAACTCACCTGGGAAATTTCTCATAGTCCTGCTATAGCCCTCGCCTAACGTGCCTGTACAAGATTTAAGGCATTAATAACCATGTTTACACACACCTCTAACTAAGACATCCCTAGGCAGACTTAGCACGGGGGTTCCGCTATGACAAGTACCACTATTAAAAGACTACTCACTAAACATACTGAAAACAGAAAACATGATAGTAGACATGATACCGACAATACACTAAAAGACTACTCACTAAAAATTTTATTTCTTAGGGGGTCAGGTCACTATAGAAAAATCTCTTCGAAAAACTAATCCTTACAGACGCAGTCCCCCAAAACCCGACTCGGAAAGGCAAAATTTCCGACTTACAATTTCCGATTCGGAAAACCATCATTTCCGATTCGGAAAATGGTAATTTCCGATTCGGAAAAATACCCAATCATATTTTCCGAACTCAAAAGGAGACAAGGTCAAAGTGACGGCTTGACCAGCCCATTTCCCGATTCGGAAAACATAGGTTTCTAATCCGGGAAAGGCACAACTTAACAAAACACTTCAAAGACGTCACAATTTCCCAATTCGGAAATTATCATTTCCGATTCAGAAAATGTGATTTCCGATTTGGAAAACATGATTTCCGATTCGGAAAACATGAATTCCGATTCGGAAAACGCTAACAGTTCCGAAATCAGCCTTAAATCGATCAAAAATCGATTCTAACTCGATCCAATTGCACCCAAACTAATCCCAAAGCAATTATACACCGTTTATTAACAATCCTACACTTATCGAGCATCAAATCTTACCTTAGTGACGATTTCCCGACCTTGAAATGGTGAAATGGCTTCAAGTTCCCTTCTAACACACACACTAACACACACACTTAACAAAATTTCCCAAAAATGGCTAAGAATTAGGGTTTAAGGTTTAAATACCTAGGGTTTTGGGCCAAACCCATACCTAAAATGGTATAAGCCCACACCATTTAAAACTTTTCAAAAGTGACACCTTTAACCCAAAATTCTCATATTCTCACAAAAAAGTCATTTGACAGAAACTGAACTTAATTAACTCCATCCAGAAATCTTGGTTATTACATCACACCCCCCTTAAAAGAATTCCGTCCCGGAATTCACTCAATAAACAGGTGTGGGTATCTTTCTCTTATCTCTGATTCCGTCTCCCTGGTACACTCCTGCCCCTTGTGGAATTTCCACTGAACTTTCACTAACTTAATCTCTTTATTCCTCAACTTACGGATCTTCCGATCCATTATTGCGACAGGTTCCTCCACGAAGTTCATCTTCGGATCAATACTTATCTCACTTAGGGGTATTGCCGTACCCGGATCCGCTAAACACTTCTGAAGGTTTGAGACATGGAAAGTGTTGTGGACTCCATCTAGTTCGACTGGTAAATCTAACTTATATGCCACGGCTCCAATGCGTTCGGTAATCCTAAACGGTCCTATATAACGAAGACTTAACTTTCCTTTCTTTCCAAAACGAATTACTCCCTTCCAAGGGGATACTTTAAGCATAACTTGGTCCCCGACTTGAAATTCTATATCTTTTCTGCGCTTGTCCGCATAACTCTTCTGTCGATCTCTAGCCGTCTTTAGTCGTAAACCCGGTTGATCTTATCTGAAGTGATTTGGACGACTTCCGGTCCGGCAAGTTGTTTTTCTCCGACTTCATTCCAACATAATGGTGTCCTACACTTCCGCCCATAAAGTATCTCATACGGCGCTGCCTCGATACTGGAGTGATAACTGTTATTGTAGGCGAACTCGATCAACGGTAGATGATCCTCCCAAGAACCTCCAAAGTCCAAGGCACATGCCCGCAACATGTCTTCCAAAGTTTGGATAGTCCGCTCGCTTTGTCCGTCCGTCTGCGGATGATACGCGGTGCTCAAATTGACCCGCGTTCCCATTTCTCGTTGGAAGCTTTGCCAAAACGTCGAAGTAAATCTGGCATCTCGATCCGACACAATAGATACGGGCATTCCGTGAAGTCGTACAATCTCCGTTATATAAAGTTTCGCGAGTCTTTCCATGGAATACGTTTCCTTCATTGGTAAGAAATGAGCTGACTTCGAAAGTCGGTCAACTACCACCCAAATTGCGTCGTAACCCTTCGGTGTTCGCGGGAGCTTCGTCACGAAGTCCATTGTAACGTGTTCCCAAGTCCATTCCGGTATAGGCAACTGTTGCAGTTTACCATACGGTCGCTGGTATTCGATCTTTACTTGTAGACAAGTCACGCATCTCTCAACAAAATAAGCGATATCCTTCTTCATTCCCGGCCACCAATAACTTTGCCTCAAACCATGATAAATCTTGTTCGTTCCAGGGTGAACTGTGTACTTTGATTTATGCGCCTCGATCAAAATCTTCTATCGTAGATCTCCAAGTTTTGGAACCCAGATTCGGTTCCCAAAACACTTCAAGCCCTCAGTGTCCGTTACTAGCGTATCCAGAAATCCTACCATTCGCTCGCTCTTCAAGTTTTCCTCTTTCGATGCTTTCTCTTGCCATTCTTTGATCTCCGACTTGAGGTCCGGTACAATGCTTATTCGGTAAGCCACGATTCCTATTTGAGAATCCACAATGCCAGGCTTGACTTTTCCTCCTTTTCGACTTAGGGCATCTGCTACTACATTTCCTTTACCCGGGTGGTAAAGGATCTCACAATCGTAGTCACTAAGTAGTTCGATCCATCGCTGCTGCCTCATGTTGAGCTCCTTCTGATTAAGAAGGTACTGAAGACTCTTGTGATCCGTGTAAATCTGACACTTCACACCGTAAAGGTAGTGCCTCCATATCTTTAGAGCGAAGACCACTGCTGCCAGCTCCATGTCGTGTGTTGGATAATTGAGCTCGTGCACTTTCAGCTTCCTAGACGCATACGCAATTACCTTTCCATCTTGCATGAGAACGCACCCCAAGCCTAACTTTGATGCATCACAGTAGACAACAAATCCATCGGTCCCATTTGGTAGGGTGAGAATGGGCGCGCTAGTCAATTTCCCTTTTAGATTGTTGAACGCGTATTCATATGTTGATATCCATTCGAATTTGACGTCTTTCTTCATCAATGCCGTAAGCGGTGTGGCGATCGCTGAGAAATGTTCGATGAACCTTCGGTAATAACCCGCCAACCCAAGGAAGCTCCGTACTTCCGAGGGGGCTTTTGGCGACTCCCACTCCTTAATGGCTTCAATCTTAGCTGGATCCACTTTGATTCCTTCTTGCGTCACGATATGCCCCAAAAACTGAACTTCCTTCAACCAAAATTCACACTTTGAAAACTTCGCGTAGAGCCGCTCCCGCTTTAGCATCTCCAAGACCTTCCGTAAGTGCTCGCCATGCTCCTCGGCAGTCTTTGAGTAAATCAGAATGTCGTCGATGAAAACGATGACGAACTCGTCCAAATACGGTTTACACACTCTATTCATCAAATCCATAAATGCTGCTGGCGTGTTTGTAAGCCCAAATGACATCACAAGAAATTCATAATGCCCATAACGAGTCCGGAAAGCCGTCTTCAGAATGTCTTCTTCTCTAACCTTGAGCTGATGGTAACCCGATCGCAAATCAATCTTCGAGAAGAACTTGGCGCCTTGCAGTTGGTCAAACAAATCGTCAATCCTCGGTAACGGATACTTGTTCTTGACTGTAACTTTGTTGAGTTCTCGGTAGTCGATGCACATCCTCATGGTGCCGTCTTTCTTCTTCACGAACAACACCGGCGCTCCCTAAGGCGAAGTACTAGGGCGAATAAATCCCTTATCAAGTAGTTCTTGCAGTTGTGCCAACACCTCTTTCAACTCCGACGGTGCAAGACGATACGGCGCTTTAGCGATAGGCGTCGCTCCGGGTACTAAATCGATCCGAAATTCGATCTCTCGATCTGGCGGTAGACTAACCAAGTCTTCGGGGAAAACCTCCGGGTAATCACGAACAACCTCGACGTCCTTTACCTCTAACTTATCCTTCTTTGAATCTACCACATAAGCCATGAACCAAACACATCCCTTCCTAATGCATCGATTTGCCTTAATCACCGAAATCAAACTAGTACTCCTATTCCTCTTAGCACCATAAACTACTGCCATTCTTCCATCCGGTAATTTGATACGAACCATCTTTTGTTCACAATCTATGTTCACTTTGTTTCTAATCATCCAATCCATTCCTAATACCACGTCCAAACCCTCCATAGGTATAAGTCTTAACACTACAGGCACTAGGCATCCTTCCAATTCTATAGTACAACCCCTCGCAAACTCTCTAACCCACACTCGCCCATTGGCGGTGTCCGCCTCATAAGGATGGTCTAACGGTTTAAGATTCACACAACACTGCTTAAGAAGCTCAGGGGTAGCATAAGAATAATCTGATCCTGTATCAAATAACACCTTAGCACGTATGGAGTTAATCAAGAATGTACCTGTCACCACGTCGGGTGCCTCTTCCGCCTCCTCAGCCGTCATCCTAAAGGCTCGACTCCTAGCCAGGATCGGTGCTGCCCTCCTGTCATCCTTCGCTGCTATTGCTCGTCCTCCGGGCGTTGGTGCTTTTCCCTTCTTCAACTGCGGGCATTCAGTCCTAACATGGTCAGTCGCCCCACACTGGTAACACGATTTACCCTTACCGCAATCTCGAGACAGATGCCCCGGTTGTCCACACCGGTAGCAAGTTGGCGGTCCGGTGCGACACTCTCCCTGATGAAACCGCTGGCACTTACCACAAGGCCTGGTGCTTGGGTTTGGTCCTCCTCGAGACTCAACTCTAGGAAACTTTCCTTTCCTAGGGTCGCTGACTGGTCCTTCCCAACGTCTCTTATCTCCGCTTCGTTCTGTCATCTGTCGATTCTTTTCACGCTCGATCGTCTCGGTAGCATTGATGGCTGCCTGAAACGTAGCAGGTTCCTTGCTCAGCACGAACTCTCTGAGGTTGCCCCTCAAACCCCAGATATACCGCTCCACCTTTTGCTCTTCTGTTGGAACATACACCCCAGCGAAACGGGCCTTCTCGATAAACTGGGTGGTGTAATCTTGCACAGACAAGTTACCTTGCTCCAGACGCAAGAACTCCTCTTCCATCTTCTTGGTTGCCGCCAGAGGGCAAAACTGCTGAGTAAACTTCTTCACAAACCCGTCCCAAGTTATTTTCCTCACCATCTCGGACCCCTTTCCTCCCGTCTCTAGATTCCACCAACTCAAGGCATCCGCCTTCAACATTGAACGAGCATACACTACCTTGTCTTCATCAGCACACCGGCAAGTTTCAAACACCATCTCCATTTCCTCAATCCACCTCAAAGTCAAGACTGGATCACGCTCCCCTTTGTACAACGGAGGCTTGCATGCAGCAAACGCCTTGTAGCTACACCCATGAGTAGATTTGGGTGGAACCACTGTTTCCAATGGTGTCAACTGCGAGTGGCCACCAACCACAGTAGGTGGCGGACTAGTCATTCCGGAATCCTCCTTCTCTTCCTCAGACTTTGATCTCTCTTGCTGGTTCAGTAGATTCTGCAGTGTGGCCTGAAGCTTTCCCATTTCAGTCTGAAAGTCCTCCTTGGTGACGAAAGGTGCCGGATGGCTCGCAGAACTCTCCTGTTGGGAGGGTTCCGGTTCCACGGGTGATCCTTCACTCTGCACCCTGCGATTTCCCCTGGTCTGACGACGAGCCCCTACATTAGCCACTGTTGCAGCCTTACGAGCTCTTCCTTTTCCTCGACCTTTGCCTCGACCACTAGCCCTTCCGCGAACCGCGGTCGTATGAGTAGGCGGCGGTGGAACCTCAGGTTCCGGTATCACTCTACTTCGCAAGCTGCTTCCAGCCATCAAGTGCTGAAATAACAACAATAACCTAAGTTATCCCTACAAACAGGGTACGTGGATAGTACGAGTGTTCGGATGCATACATGAATTCGTAACTACACTGGCCAGGTGTATTTACGTTTTCATATTGCACGCTAGTCCCCGCACTTCCTTCCCCAATGACTCAACGCAAGTGCACCTATCTTAGGGTCACCTAATATCTCAGCCGTGTCCCTAATCCCTGCAGTTTAAGACTAGGTCCAATCCTGGTCACCTAATTCACTTAAACTAGTGCTCTGATACCAATTTGTAACGCCCCGATTCCCAAAATAACATAACAGATATAATTACGCAATAATAATTCCGAGTGATCTAATGCAACGGAAAATATATAAAGTACTTAATCAAAAGGAAACGTGTCTAATAGTACACGTGGAACAACCCTCCACGGCTGAGATAATAATTTTTGGCAACTAAAGTGCGTAAAGGAAGTAAACCAAGGCCGACTCTATCTAGACATCAGACCTTATCCTTGCCCTTCTCTCTCCCTCGGGCTACTCCTGTAACAAATAAGAAAGAAAAGAATTTGGAAAGCGAGGGTTAGACCATAAGGTCTAGTGAATTCCCCAAACAGTAAATAAACAGTTCCGGCCCGCTGGCCGTATTTCAAATCAAAACCACTGAATGTGTGCGGACAAAGAAAACACAGCCCAGGCCCAGTCCAGGTCGCCTGACAATAACTCCCAAGGGACGTAGTCCCGAGGTACCCCTAACTGGCGGATCAGACCAAATGGTAAACTCCCAATGAACGCGAGGTTCCAAGGTACCCAGTGTCCATAGTGCAACACATCAGTCAAATTATCAAGTCATTACCATTTTAAGCATGCTTTAAATGTAATCAACAATTATGTCACGTTATCATATTTCATAAAGCAGTTCGTACGTTAAAATCATTTATCAAACAGAATGGGCAATTAAAATCCAGTTCAAAACAATTTATCCCATTCAAGTCAGGCAAGGGAACTCACCTGGGAAATTTCTCACAGTCCTGCTATAGCCCTCGCCTAACGTGCCTGTACAAGATTTAAGGCATTAATAACCGCGTTTACACACACCTCTAACTAAGACATCCCTAGGCAGACTTAGCACGGGGGTTCCGCTATGACAAGTACCACTATTAAAGGACTACTCACTAAACATACTGAAAACAGAAAACATGATAGTAGACATGATACCGACAATACAACGACGGATGATCAAAGATCGAACCCCGCAGCGTATCGGCACCACTCTGACTTTCACTCTATCGTCTCTGCTTCGTGTCGTGTAAAAAACTATATTCTGAACTGAAGGAGGAGGCTGGTATTTAAAGGAAAACGTCCAGGGGCCATCTGGCGATCGCCAGACTGCTGGTTTGGCGGCGCCAAACACTTAGGTCAACCCTGATCTTCATCTTTGTCGAATCTGGCGGTGCCAGATCTGGAATCTCGCGGACGCCAGATTGCTACTGTATTGAACTTGTGCATTTTTCACGTTTTCTCGCCTTTTTTCATACTCTTCCGTTCCACGGCCTCCAAATCCTACATAAACAATAATAAGCTCATTTGGTGAGTGAAATGATCATAAACGGGTGAGAAATGGGGTAAAGTCATACGATTACGCTCAAACAAAACATGTATAATTTTGGTGTTATCAATTCTTTCGTAGGACATTGTAGAACAAGTGGCATTTATCCGATGATCGTGAGATAAATCGGGTTAAAGCTGCCACACATCCTGTTAATTTCTGGACCTCTTTGATATTCCTTGGAGATTGTATCTCGGTGATAGCTTTAACTTGTTCCGGACTTGCTTCGATTCCTCGTTGTGTCACCAAGTATCCTAAGAACTTCCCTGCACGTACTCCGAAGGAACATTTTGTTGGATTGAGCTTCATCTTGTATTGTCGTAGAATGTCGAACGATTGCTTTAAATGTGCTACATGATCGGTCGAACGTTCCAATTTCACGAGCATGTCGTCGATATAAACCTCCATCGTTCGACCTAGATGTTCCTTGAACATCATATTAACCAGCCTCTGATACGTCGAACCTGCATTCTTAAGACCAAATGGCATGACTTTGTAACAGTATATGCCTTTGTCTGTCATGAATGCGGTTTTTTCTTGGTCGTCCGTGTGCATCTGGATTTGGTTATATCCCGAATATGCGTCCATGAATGTCAACAATTCATGTCCTGCTGTTGCGTCGACCATAGCATCGATATAAGGTAACGGGAAAGGATCTTTTGGACAAGCTTTGTTTAGATCTGTTAGGACCAAATTGTCCTAATTAGAAAGTTTTATAAAGGATGCTTTTAGAAGAATTAATTAGTGTTTAATTAGCTAGTTAATTAGTATTGGGCTTGGGCTTGGGCTTGTGTATTTAGGCCCTTATATATAAAGGGTTTTAGGGTTGAGAGAAAGGTGTGAAAAATCATTCAATGAGAGTCGATTAAGGTGTTTGTGTGTGTGTTCTTGGTGTTCTTGAAAGCTTTCAATAATAAAATACAAGAACTTTTCATTTTCATCTCTTTGATTTCTCTCCATTTTCATCTCGTTGTTTGATTGTTTGGACCTCACAAATGGTATCAGAGCCAAACAAATCATTAGATTTGTTTGTTCCTATTGCATCAAACAATTAGAGATGATTTTATTGGGTTTTTGAAACTTTATTTTTTGAAAAGTTTCATTTTTGGGGTTTTTGAGTCAAGGTTATGTTCAATTTTTGTTAACTTTTCCGAACTCCATTTCCGACTCGGGAAACTGCATTTCCCGACTCGAGTATCATCTTCAGATAAGCCTTCAAGATCATATTCCGCTGCGATCTAGACCAACCCAAATTCGAATACTTTTGTGTTTCAAAACCCCTGCGCTTAAATAGCCACCTTTCTTTCCCAATTGGTTCGTAACGATCACATCAGCCCGTTTTTAGCCCATATTCAGTTTTCAACCTTGAAAATTGAATTTCTCTCATTTCCCCAACTACTCCAGACTCTTTGAAGACATGTCAGATTTGTAACGATTTTAGAAGGACGGTGAACGGATTCTGCATTTAGTTAGATTACTCAGAAGCCTGACTCTCTGCAACCATTATTCTAGAGTTTTTCCTCGATGGAATTATTCCTCCTGTCCGGTGGAGTTGAGTTTTTCCTTTGGATGCCAGCTTCGGTGAATGGTACTATTGTTACGCGCTCAATTCCTAACCATTTTACCGTTGTGGAGGTTTATTTGCGATCTAGAATTTTGAGTGAGGGTCGTCATCCATCTGACTAAGAAGACTAGATCTGGATTTGATTACTTGACATTTTGGAAGATTTCAGGAAATCGACTATTTTCTGAGCAGTAGAGAGATCAAAGCAGAGTATCTCGTTCAGCATCTACTCCCAGTTTCTCATTCCATACGTGTGTTTCGGTGATTCAAGCTTCAGTGTTCCCAGTTGTGAGCTTATCAGATTTAAAGCTCTTATGCTGAATTCCTATTCAACAAGGGGTCAAAGACAGAACCTTTATCTTTCTTGCTGATCTGCACGGTAACTCACACATGCATCTATCCCTTTGTTTCTCTTGGCTGGAGATCAACATAATAGGATGAATCAACATGCTCTGGTTCAAGCTGTTGTATTCTGCGGTTATCAGACGTGTCGAGTTATTTACAGGTTGAGCTGTAGTTTGTGCAATCAGTCGCGGTTATTGCAAATTGGATCTTGTCTTTCAGTTGAAACCGAAGATGAAGAGCTACAATCGAGGGGGAGCTTGGAGATCAAAATGTAGCCGAACGCCACTAAGGTTTTCTCACGAAAGCAAGGGGGAGAAGATCAGAGATGCCTCGTTTACAAAACATTAGGGGGAGATTGTTAGGACCAAATTGTCCTAATTAGAAAGTTTTATAAAGGATGTTTTAGAAGAATTAATTAGTGTTTAATTAGCTAGTTAATTAGTATTGGGCTTGGGCTTGGGCTTGTGTATTTAGGCCCTTATATATAAAGGGTTTTAGGGTTGAGAGAAAGGTGTGAAAAATCATTCAATGAGAGTCGATTAAGGTGTTTGTGTGTGTGTTCTTGGTGTTCTTGAAAGCTTTCAATAATAAAATACAAGAACTTTTCATTTTCATCTCTTTGATTTCTCTCCATTTTCATCTCGTTGTTTGATTGTTTGGACCTCACAAATGGTATCAGAGCCAAACAAATCATTAGATTTGTTTGTTCCTATTGCATCAAACAATTAGAGATGATTTTATTGGGTTTTTGAAACTTTATTTTTTGAAAAGTTTCATTTTTGGGGTTTTTGAGTCAAGGTTATGTTCAATTTTTGTTAACTTTTCCGAACTCCATTTCCGACTTGGGAAACTGCATTTCCCGACTCGAGTATCATCTTCAGATAAGCCTTCAAGATCATATTCCGCTGCGATCTAGACCAACCCAAATTCGAATACTTTTGTGTTTCAAAACCCCTGCGCTTAAATAGCCACCTTTCTTTCCCAATTGGTTCGTAACGATCACATCAGCCCGTTTTTAGCCCATATTCAGTTTTCAACCTTGAAAATTGAATTTCTCTCATTTCCCCAACTACTCCAGACTCTTTGAAGACATGTCAGATTTGTAACGATTTCAGAACGACGGTGAACGGATTCTGCATTTAGTTAGATTACTCAGAAGCCTGACTCTCTACAACCACTATTCTAGAGTTTTTCCTCGATGGAATTATTCCTCCTGTCTGGTGGAGTTGAGTTTTTCCTTTGGATGCCAGCTTCGGTGAATGGTACTATTGTTACGCGCTCAATTCCTAACCATTTTACCGTTGTGGAGGTTTATTTGCGATCTAGAATTTTGAGTGACGGTCGTCATCCATCTGACTAAGAAGACTAGATCTGGATTTGATTACTTGACATTTTGGAAGATTTCAGGAAATCGACTATTTTCTGAGCAGTAGAGAGATCAAAGCAGAGTATCTCGTTCAGCATCTACTCCCAGTTTCTCATTCCATACGGTGTTTCGGTGATTCAAGCTTCAGTGTTCCCAGTTGTGAGCTTATCAGATTTAAAGCTCTTATGCTGAATTCCTATTCAACAAGGGGTCAAAGACAGAACCTTTATCTTTCTTGCTGATTTGCACGGTAACTCACACATGCATCTATCCCTTTGTTTCTCTTGGCTGGAGATCAACATAATAGGATGAATCAACATGCTCTGGTTCAAGCTGTTGTATTCTGCGGTTATCAGACGTGTCGAGTTATTTACAGGTTGAGCTGTAGTTTGTGCAATCAGTCGCGGTTATTGCAATTGGATCTGGTCTTTCAGTTGAAACCGAAGATGAAGAGCTACAATCGAGGGGGAGCTTGGAGATCAAAATGTAGCCGAACGCCACTAAGGTTTTCTCACGAAAGCAAGGGGGAGAAGATCAGAGATGCCTCGTTTACAAAACATTAGGGGGAGATTGTTAGGACCAAATTGTCCTAATTAGAAAGTTTTATAAAGGATGCTTTTAGAAGAATTAATTAGTGTTTAATTAGCTATTTAATTAGTATTGGGCTTGGGCTTGGGCTTGTGTATTTAGGCCCTTATATATAAAGGGTTTTAGGGTTGAGAGAAAGGTGTGAAAAATCATTCAATGAGAGTCGATTAAGGTGTTTGTGTGTGTGTTCTTGGTGTTCTTGAAAGCTTTCAATAATAAAATACAAGAACTTTTCATTTTCATCTCTTTGATTTCTCTCCATTTTCATCTCGTTGTTTGATTGTTTGTACCTCACAAGATCTGTGAAGTCCATGCAGACTCGCCACTTTCCATTCTTCTTCTGTACGACGACTACGTTGGCCAACCATGCTGGATATTTGACTTCTCTAATCTTTCCAATTTTAAGCAGATTGTCGACTTCATCGTTGATTACTTTGTTGCGTTCAGGTGCGAACTTGCGACGTTTCTGCTTTATTGGCTTGAAAGTAGGATCCACGTTTAATTTGTGCGATATAACATTGGGATCTATCCCGACCATATTTTCGTGCGACCAGGCAAAACAGTCCGAATGTTCCTGCAAAAAAGATATAATCGTATTTTTTATGTCATGGGGGAGCGAGGCTCCTACGAAGACCTTTCGATCAGGATGTTCAGGATCGAACACGACTTCTTCTAGCCGAAGATCATCGTTCGATTTCTTTCCATCCTGGCTCTGTAATTGCTAGATGTCCTGCGGCTTTGTTTTCATCGTGATGTTGTAGCATTCTCGTGAGATCTTCTTTTCACTAGCAATTTCTTGAATTCCCCATGGAGAAGGAAACTTGATCTTCTGATGATACGTTGAAGGAACTGCTTTCATCTCGTAGATCCAAGGTCTTCCAAGAATAACATTATAAGCCGATTGGCAATCTACAACGTTGAACTTTGTTTGCTTGTTGATGCCTTTGGCGAAGACAGGTAAGATGATTTCTCCGAGAGTGTTCACCGGGTCTCCATTGAATCCAATCAGAGTAGTACTTCGTCGCACGATTTCTAATCGTTCGATTCCCATAACTTTAAGAGTATCTGCAAAAATAACATTAGCTGAACTGCCCCCATCGATCAATATTCTCTTGGTCGAACAGTTTCCGATGGTCAACTGTATGACTAGAGCGTCATGATGCTTATGATGGACTCCTTGAGTGTCATCTGTATCGAACGTAATTGTCATTGTATCGAGCTCTTTTTCGGCCTTCGACTTGACTTCATCAGGGATAGGGCGTTCGTCTGGTCCATCTCCGCGCATGTCTTTTAGCAGCAGAATATGTAAGACCCGCATACTTCTGACCCTCCGGTGATGCAGTTTACAACTTTAGTATGAACTGGAGATGCTGGTCGTCCTTGTTCTTCTGGAATGACACCTTTAAGATGTCCCTTAGACTTCAAATATGAAATCTCCTTCTTGAGGCTGATGCATTCATCCGTCATATGGCCATGATCTTCGTGGAAATCGCACCATCTATTTTGATCTTTATCTTTGCTTGGTTTATCTGACTTCTTTGGCCAACGTACGTTTGCATCAATCTTTCGTAATGAATCCACCAAGTCTTTCGATGTACCTGCAAAATTGTAAGTAGATAACTCTGGATAATGTATTTTAACGGTACCTTTGCTTGGTCGAGTTTTTGACTCGTGTCGAGGGTTTCCAATCTTGTTCACTCTTTTGTGCTTAAAATCATGTTTTTGAGCACCAAGAGGTTTCTTTTTGGCGGAATGCTTTCGTCGAAAGAGAGCATCGTCCTCTATTCTCATGAAAGCTAATGTTCTAGCTCGTACGTCATCGAAGTTTTCTGGTGGGTATTTCGTCAATTCCAGATATAATTCAGAAGAATCTTCTAGCCCACGTTTATATGCCTCAATTGCAGTCTTCACATCACAATTCTTTACTTCGATCATTGCCGCGTTGAATCTGTTGAAGTAGTCGCGAATTGTTTCTCCAGGCTTCTGTACGACGTAGTATAGGTCGCTGGTCTGTTTCTCCATCTTACGACTGCTAGCAAACTGTCGAGTGAATTGGTTTACCAATTCAGCAAATGATCCAATACTTTTTGGCTTTAGGTTGATAAGCCATTGTAACGCTGCTCCCGTCAAAGTAGATCCAAAGATTTTGCACATGCAGACTTCTTGGAATTGCATCGGTATAGGAACTGTCCACATGAGTTGCTTGTATAGTGCGACATGTTCGACTGGATCGGTAACTCCGGAATATTTTGTTGCAAAGGCTGGAATCGTGTATTTTTTGGGCACGTCGATGAGAGATATTTCATCGACAAACGGTGAAGCTTGGAATCCGGTTTTAGGTTCGACCTCGACGGGTACTGCTGCGCCGGGTAACTTTGTAAGTAATGCGAATAACTTTTGATTCTGCTCCTCCAAGGATTTCAATCGTACGTTTAGAGGATCTTCAATGGTTACTGGAATTGTTGGGATAAAACCAGAAGAAATTCCGGTGTTGGGTGGTATCGTCGTATGAACTGTGGAACTAGCAGCTGTGGGTATATGACCAGGAATAGGAATTTGCTGAGAAATGTTGTTAAAGGGTCCGAACGTGAATGCGGGTGGGCCTTGAGGCATAGGTGGTGGACCTTGAGGCATAGGTGGTCGTACGTTATTATGCTGCTGGTTTACAGTTGATAAAGGTACTGAGGCATTGAACTGTGGACGAAGTGGTGGTCTCAAGTGTTGAGGTGGATAAGGAGGAGGAATAGGCATTGATGGAACTTGCGAAGCTCGAAGACGTTGGATTTCTTCGTTAGCTTGTTGCAATTGTTGTTGTAGAGATGCTATGAATCCGTTATCCATTATCCTGCAAAAATAGCTCAAAGAGAACTCGAAGAAAAGATTAGTACGAAGGCACACTTTTCACCGAATGAAATTTTCCTCAAAACGGAGCCCCACGGTGGGCGCCAAACTGTTTATGTAAAAATTTACACAAGTCAAATGTCGTATGAAAAATGTGTGAGGCTTAACCGTCGAGAGAAAGAAATTGCAATCGATAAGAAGTCCGCAAAAGTAAAATAAGACAGATAATTTGATGACGCAGGAAAAACCTCACGACGGAGGAAAAAACCTGCGGTCGACCTAGAAGGTAGGTCGACAATGCACTATGATCACCAAGCAGGGGTGATGTCCTTCAAGTTTACAGCTTTGATCGTACGATTACAAGAGGAATAACAATAGAATCGAATGTAAAATACAAATGATCACAGAGAATAGCTAATAGAGAACTTGTAGACTTCAAGCAGACTTCGTGTCTTAAAATGATGGCTTGAATCTTCTTATATAGTAGCTTGAGAATAACCGTCCAATGGTATTGTTGATCATTAATGCTCAGATCGTAACTGTCCAACGGTACTGTTGAGTGTTAATGTCCAGATTGTAACTGCTGCGAGAATCTTTCTTGTAACAGTCGACGTCTTGATGTCGTCGGTTTCCATCGAACGAGTTATAACTTAAGATATGTCCATTGTAGTGATGAAATCCAACGAGCATAGCATAGTACTGGATCTCAGACTTTCTCAAAGGTGGACAATTGTTAGATATGATAATCAGCTTGCCTGCATCAAAGATATAAACTTCGTATGTTTATTCATTAGTACTGTCGTACGTCATAATAGATATCGTTCGATTTATTCGTTGTATTCATTCGATGTTTAATGATCTTTGTTCGAGAGTCCCAATAGGTTTATCTTAGGACCTTATCTTAATACAGGATTATTGTCCTATTATTTGTCTTGTGATTATAATTGTTCGTCGTGCGATTGTAGATTTTTACCCTAACAATTTGCCCCCAAGATTTAGGAAATAATTCTGATTTTTTCTAAATCTTTAGTTCGCTGGTTAAAGAGTAAAAATACGTTGGTTAACGGTCGTATTAACGTTAGTATGTATGACGTCATAGAGCCGTTATGCGATAGGTGTCCTCCAATGGCTATCTGGGGACGCGTGGCCTGATTATTTTCGATGACTCATCCATGATTTAGTTACTATAAATACGAGGGTTTAAATTAAAGAAAGATTTTACAAAATCTTTTTAACTTTCGTCTGATTCGCAAGATCAATTCTTAATCGCAATCCGACTTTAATTTCTGCAAGGATTTCGTGCGACTAGGCATATAAGGTACCGTTCTTCTCTTTTGTTCATGCGTCTGAAATCAATAGCACATAAGAGTAATAGCGGGTTAGAAGTTCTTAGATTTCTGCGCTTAAGAAATAGTTTAGGATGTTTAGAGGTAATCATGTCGAGCCAGGTTAGCAGTTCGATCTCGGAGAGCCTTGAAGTCATGGAGTTAAGAGAGCTTGCTGGGTTGCGAGAGGGTGCCTAGATCAGGGTAGCCGGAGAAATTTGGCCAGCGGATACTCCGTCGGGGTTTTTTGCCTTGTACGAGTATCCGTTCAAGATCGGTTTTCGATGGCCGTACTCTCCAATCTCTCGGGCCTTTATGACCCGATTCAACTTATCTCCAAGGCAACTGATGCCCCAATTCTGGCGTGTCATTCTAGTGATCGAACGGGTGACCAGGGACTGGGGTCGTCGTGCGTTTTCAGTCGACGACCTTCTTTCTGCTTACAACATAACGAGGTTACCCTACAACCGTTATGGGTTGTTTCCTAGGGGTAGGCACGACTCCATGCTTGTTCATGGCACCCAAGTGTGGAAGTCCCGCTATGTGTTTGTCCAGACGTCCTCAATTACTGATGAATCTTGGGTCGTTCCAGAATGGAACTCGAATGGTAATTTAGACGTTAGTCTTTTTTTTCATACTTTTATATATGTTTATGTATTAATCGCATGTTTCTTTTGCAGCTGTCAACTTCACGTTCGAGACTACTGAGGAGTCGACCGCACTGATCTCACACTTCTTGAGTTATAGTGTGATGGATCGTACTTATAGAACGTCTAAGGGCGGTGAAGATAGTGACGTCGATCCAGAGGTACAAGTCATCGAAGAGACAGATATGGAAGGTAATTACTTATGATGATTCTTAGTTTTAATTTTAGTCGTACGTTTCTAACTTTGGATTTTCCTTTTATGTAGGTTCAGCTTCCAAGAAGACATCGGTGATGGAGGCGGCTGCTCGTGCTGCCAAAAGGAAAGCCGCGGCCGGTGAAGACTTGGTGGCTAAACGTACGAGGTCATCGTACGTTTCTCTGGACACCCCACCTAAGGATGCCAAACGAAAGGCTGAAGGTGGGATAGAGGCGATCCCTATTCACTTTGCTCCACCTGCAAAGGAAACGGGTGCATCAAGCCAACCTTCGTCGAAGGTTGGTAAAGGTAAGAAGGCGGAGGGGTCTGGTCTTACGACCATGACCATTAGTATGCCTTCTGATTTCATGGTGGACGACGTCATTAGAACGAAGTCCATCTTTCCTGTTCTGGAGCAGTTCCACTCCCCTGCTCAAAAGGCGCGTATGGAGGAGGCGGATATCGAGGATCTGGACGCCTTTGTCGCGGGCATCTCCTTCTTGGTAAGTTTTCTATATCGTACAATTTTCTGGATTCATTGTTCACCTTTCTGACATCTTTTCTTTTTTCTTTGTAGGCTCTCCAAACGAGTCTTAGCCTCCATTCGCGGATGGCTAAGATTAAGGAGGAGATAGCGGCGAACCAGAATGACGCTAAGTTGGCCAAGAAGGAAGCTGAGAAGGCCAAGAAGAAGCTGGCTCAATTGGTCGATGAGGTTAACCCCAAATCGGTCCAAATTGGAGATCTCGAGTCGAAGCTCGAGATCGGTGAGCGTTTCAAGTTGGCGGAAAACGGTCGAAAACTTTTATTAGTTACCGACGGTTTCCAACGGTTTATTTTAATAATTTAGTTTTGCTTTATTTTTATTAAACTGTCGGAAAAGGTCGGAAACTTTGATCAATTATCGACGGTTTCCCAACGGTTTGTTTTAATAATTTAATATTTATTCATTTTTATTAAGTCATCGGAAAACGGTTGGAATTTTATCAATTACCGACAGTTTATTTTAACAGTTTATATTTGATTTATTTTTAATAAGCTGTCGGAAAACAGTCGGAAACTTTTATAAATTACCGACTGTTAGGGTAAAAATCTACGATCGCACGACAACCGACTATAATCGTAAGGCAAATGTTAGGACAATAATCCTGTATTAAGATAAGGTCCTGAGATAAAACCTAAGAGGACTATCGAACAAAGATCATTAAACATCGAACATATACATCGAATAAGTCGAACGATATCCACAATATCGCACGACAGTACTAACGAATAAATATACAAAGTTTATATGTTTGATGCAGGTAAGCTGATTATCATATCTAACAATTGTCCACCTTTGAGGAAATCGGAAATTGAGTACTATGCTATGCTTGTTGAAGATCATCACTACATCGAACAAGTCGTAAGTTATGTATCGTTCGACAGCATCAAGATCGACCGTTACAAGCAAGATTCTCGCAGCAGTTACAATCTAGACATTAACTCTCAGCAATACCGTTGGACAGTTACTCTCCGAGCATTAATTGAAGACAATAACGTTGGACGGTTACAATTCAATCATTGATGAGCCACAATACCGTTGGACCGTTATTCTCAAGCCACTATATAAGAAGGATCAAGCCAGCATTTCAGGACACGAAGTCTATCCGAAGCTCACAAGTTCTATAATCATTATTCTAGAGAATCATCTGTAATTTACATTCGATTTCATAGTTCTTTCAGTTGTAATCGTACGATCAAAGCTGTATACTTGAAGGACATCACCCCTGATTGGTGATCATAGTGCTCTGTCGACTTATCTTTTAGGTCGACCGCAGGTTTTCCCTCCGTCGTGAGGTTTTTCCTGCGTCATCAAATTATTTGTCTCATTTTACTTTTCCGCACTTATCATTGATTGTAATTTCTTTCTCTCGACGGTTAAGCCTCACACAAGTTTCTTACGACATCGAGTTGTGTAATTTTTTACATAAACAGTTTGGCGCCCACCGTGGGGCTCCGTTTTGAGAAAAATTTCATTCGGTGAAAAGTGCGCCTTAGTACTAACCTTTTCTTTGAGTTCTCTTTGAGCTATTTGCGCAGGACAATGGATAACGGATTCATAGCATCACTCCAACAACAATTGCAAGAGGCTAACAACGAAATTCAACGTCTTCGAGCTTTGCCAGGACCATCGATGACTATTCCAATGTCTGTTCCTCCTCCATATCCTCCTCAACATCTAAGACCACCGCTTCGACCACAGTTCAATGCCTCAATGCCATTTTCAACTGTGAACCAACAATACAACAATGTACGACCATCTTTACCACAGTTCACACCACCAATACCTCATGGCCCGCCACCTATGCCTCGAGGTCCACCTTCTATGCCTCAAGGAGCACCCATGTTCACGGTCGAGCCTTTTTCCCAACAAATTCCTATTCCTGGTCATATACCCACAGCTGCTAGTTCCACCATTCATACGACAATACCACCCAGTACTGGAATCGCTTCTAGTTGTATTCCAACAAACCCAATAAACGTTGAAGACCCTCTGAACGTACGACTGAAATCCCTGGAAGAACAAAATCAAAAATTGTTCGCGTTACTCACAAAGCTACCCGGAGCAGCAGTACCCGTCGAAGTCGAACCCAAAACTGGATTTCAGGCTTCACCGTTCGTTGATGAATTAGCTCTTGTTGACGTTCCTAAGAAATATACTATACCAGCTTTCGCAACAAAATATTCTGGAATCACAGATCCGGTCGAACATATAGCACAGTACAAGCAACTTATGTGGACAGTTCCTATACCGGCGCAATATCAAGAAGTCTGCATGTGCAAAAGCTTTGGATCAACTTTAACAGGAGCAGCATTACAATGGCTTATTAACCTAAAGCCAAAGAGTATTGGATCATTTGCAGAATTGGTGAACCAATTCACTCGACAATTTGCTAGCAGTGGTAAGATGGAGAAGCAGACCAGCGACCTGTATTATATCGTACAGAAATCTGGAGAAACAATCCGCGACTACTTCAACAGATTCAATGCAGCAATGATTGAAATAAAAAATTGCGACGTGAAAACAGCAATCGAGGCATACAAGCGTGGATTAGAAGATTCCTCTGGATTATATCTGGAATTAACGAAATATCCACCAGAAAACTTCGACGACGTACGAGCTAGAACACTAGCTTTCATGAGAATAGAAGTTGATGCTCTCTTCCGACGAAAGCATTCTGCAGAAAAGAAACCTCTTGGTGCTCAAAAACATGACTTTAAGCATAAAAGAGTAAACAAGATTGGAAATCCCCGATATGAATCAAAAACTCGACCAGGCAAAGGTACTGTTAAAATACGATATCCAGAGTTATCTACTTACAATTTTGCAGGTACATCAAAAGATTTGGTGGATTCGCTACGAAAGATTGATGCAAACGTACGATGGCCAAAGAAATCTGATAAACCAGGCAAGGACAAAGATCAGAACAGATGGTGCGACTTCCACGACGATCATGGTCATACGACGGATGAATGCATCAGTTTAAAGAAGGAGATTTCATATTTGAAATCTAAGGGGCACCTAAAAGGCCTCATTCCAGAAGAACAAGGACGACCAGCGTCACCGGTTCATACAAAAGTCGTAAACTGCATCACTGGAGGATCAGAAGTTTGCGGACTTACGTATTCAGCTGCAAAGCGACATGCACGAGATGGTCCAGACGAACATCCTATCCCCGGAGAAGTCAAATCAAAGGCAGAAAGAGAGCTCGATGCAATGGCAATCACGTTCGACCAAGACGATACACAGGGGGTCCATCATAAACATCATGACGCTCTAGTCATACAGTTGACAATCGGAAACTGTTCGACTAAGAGAATATTGATTGATGGAGGTAGTTCGGCTAACGTTATTTTTGCAGATACTCTTAAAGTCATGGGAATTGAACGGTCAGAAATCGTACGACGAAGTACTACTCTGATTGGATTCAATGGAGACCCGATGAACACTCTCGGAGAAATCATCTTGCCTGTCTTCGCCAAAGGCATCAACAAACAAACAAAGTTCAATGTTGTGGACTGCCAATCAGCTTACAATGTTATTCTTGGAAGACCATGGATCCACGAGATGAAAGCAATTCCTTCGACATACCATCAGAAGATCAAATTTCCTTCTCCATGGGGAATTCAAGAAATTGCTAGTGAGAACAAAGTCGCACGAGAATGTTACAAGATTACGATGAAGACAAAGTCGCAGGACATCTAGCAATTACAGAGCCAGGATGAGAGGAAATCGAACGACGACCTTCGGCTAGAAGAAGTCGTCCTTGATCCTGAACATCCTGATCGAAAAGTCTTCGTAGGAGCCTCGCTCCCCCCTGACATAAAAAACACGATTATATCTTTTTTGCAGGAACATTCAGACTGTTTTGCATGGTCGCACGAAGATATGGTTGGAATAGATCCAAGCATTATATCGCATAAATTGAACGTGGATCCTACGTTCAAACCCATTAAGCAGAAACGTCGCAAGTTCGCGCCTGAAAGAAATAAAGTGATCAACGATGAAGTTGACAATCTGCTTAAAACAGGGAAGATCCGAGAAGTCAAATATCCAGAATGGTTGGCTAATGTAGTCGTCGTACAAAAGAAGAATGGAAAATGGCGAGTCTGCATTGATTTCACGGATCTAAACAAAGCTTGTCCAAAAGATCCTTTTCCTTTACCTCATATTGACGCCATGGTTGACGCGACAGCTGGACATGAATTGTTGACATTTATGGACGCATATTCAGGATACAACCAAATATTGATACACACGGACGACCAGGAGAAGACTGCATTCATGACAGACAAAGGCATATACTGTTACAAAGTTATGCCATTTGGTCTCAAGAATGCAGGATCAACATATCAAAGATTGGTTAACATGATGTTCAAGGAACATCTTGGTCGAACGATGGAGGTTTATATCGACGACATGCTTGTGAAATCAGAACGTTCGATCGATCACGTTGCACATTTAAAGCAATCCTTCGATATCTTACGACAATACAAGATGAAGCTCAATCCAACAAAATGTTCCTTCGGAGTACGAGCAGGAAAATTCTTGGGGTACTTGGTCACGCAACGCGGAATCGAAGCAAGTCCAGAACAAGTCAAAGCTATCGTCGAGATACAATCTCCAAGGAATGTCAAAGAAGTCCAGAAGTTAACAGGACGAGTGGCAGCTTTAACCCGATTTATCTCACGATCATCGGATAAATGCCATTTGTTCTATAATGTCCTACGAAAGAATCAAGGCTTCTTGTGGACAGACGAACATGAGAAAGCTTTGCAAGAACTGAAGCAATATATGACGTCACCTCCGCTGTTAACAAAACCAGTCGAAGGAGAAAGTCTACAGTTGTACTTGGCAGTAAGCAAAAATGCGACAAGTGCAGTACTTGTGCGAGAAGAAGATCAACGACAACGACCAATCTATTATGTTAGCAAGTCTTTCCTCGACGCGGAAACCAGGTACACATCAATGGAAAAATTGCTACTAGGTCTTATGACGGCAGCGAAGAAGCTAAGGCATTACTTCGAGTCACATCATATCATTGTTGTGACCAATTATCCACTCAAGACGGTGCTTCGCAAACCAGAATTGACAGGACGACTAGCCAAATGGAGCATTTATCTCAGTGGGTTCGACATTGAATTTAAACCCAAGACGGCCATCAAATCGCAAGTACTAGCAGATTTCGTGGCAGAGTTTTCTCCAGGATTGGAACCCACGACGTGCGACGAAGTTGTGATGATTTCAGACAACCAGCCTTGGATACTCTACGTTGATGGTTCCTCGAACGTACGAGGATGTGGATTAGGTATTGTCTTAAAATCATCACAAGGGGGAAATATAGTATACTCCGTACGATGCGAATTCAAAGCCACAAACAATGAAGCAGAATATGAAGCTTTGATCGCAGGACTAGATATTGCTCTTAGACTGGGGGCAAAACAGTTGCACGTTCGAAGCGATTCTTTACTGGTCGTAAACCAAGTAAATGGAGATTTTCAAGCAAAAGACTCAAAAATGATGAGTTATCTCAAAGCCGTTAAAGATCGAATCGCACGATTTGAACAGTTCCTGATCGAGCAAATACCAAGAGATCTAAATATGCAAGCGGACGCACTGGCCAATCTGGGATCTGCATTTCATGATCCGTTCATGGAAAATATCCCAATACTTCATCTCACAACACCAACAATTGCGACAAACGATGAAGTACAGATGAACGAAGAAATTTATAATTGGTCGCTCGACATATGGAACTACCTCAAGCACGACCAACTACCTGAAGATAAAATGGAAGCTCGAAAAACAAGGTCGAAAGCTTCAAGATATACAATCTTTGAAGATCAACTTTATCGAAGATCCACGACAGGACTTCTTCTACGATGCGTCACAAATAAGATACAAATCAATCAAATTCTTCAAGAGATGCACGACGGAGAATGTGGAAATCACGCAGGGGGCAGAAGTCTTGCTAGTCGAATCTCACGACAAGGTTACTATTGGCCTACTCTACGAGAAGATGCCATAACGTATGTCCAACGATGCGACGCATGTCAAAAACATTCGAGCATGGTCCATCGACCATCTGAACCTTTATATTCTGTTCTAGTTCCATGGCCCTTCATGCGATGGGGAATGGACATCGTGGGAAAATTACCTCCAGCCCCTGGACAAAAAGTCTATTTACTCGTGCTCACCGATTACTTCTCAAAATGGATAGAAGCTGGTGCTTTTTCACAGGTCCGAGATAAAGAAGTCATATCTTTCATTCAGAAAAACATCATTTACAGATTCGGGGTACCAGCTGAAATCATGTGCGATAACGGCTCACAATTTATAAGTGATAAGACTCGTACGTTCTGTGAAAAGCGAGGAATCAAATTAATCACTTCAACTCCGAGATATCCACAATCTAACGGGTTAGCAGAGTCAAGCAACAAAATCATCATCAATTCAATCCGAAAGAGGTTGAAAGGAGCAAAAGGAAAGTGGGTAGAAGAATTGCCATCTGTCTTATGGGCAAATCGTACGACACCTAGAGCATCAACTGGACAAACTCCGTATTCTCTGGTATATGGATGCGAAGCAGTCTTGCCAATCGAAGCTCAAATACCAACTGCCAGAAGTCGCACATATGATCAAAATGCAATAAATTTATCTTACGATCTTGACGCCTTAGAAGAAATCCGAGAAAAAGCACTACGAACGATGGCTGCACAGAAAGGAATTGTCGAAAGACACTTCAACAAAAAGGTAAAGGCAAAAATTTTTCAAGTTGGAGATTATGTCTTACGACATGTGTTTCAAAACACACAAGAGCCAAACGCTGGAAAACTTTCCATCAAATGGGAAGGACCTTACATAATTTCCAAAGTCATCGGAAATGGAGCATACAGACTTACGACTATGGAAGGTATGGAAATCCCACGAAGCTGGAACGCCCATCACCTCAAAAGGTATTATTTCTAAAACCTATTTACATACGATTTATTCCTTATCCATTACTGACTTAAGCATCGGAGCGCTGTTGGCTAAGCCAACGGCCACCCCTTAGTCATCTTTTTTCGCAGGTATCGCACGATAAATCGCATGGATCGCACGACTAACGCAAGTATCGCACGATTAACGCAAGTATCGCACGACTTAAATGCATGCTTATCGTAAAAATCGCACGACAAAAATCGCATGGATCGCAAGAAAACCGCTATAACGCACGATTATATCGCAAGAGCGCAAGTCAACTCGCCAGTCGCACGAATACTCTCATGAGTACAAAAGAAACGTTTCTATCATAAGTCTAAGGACTTTAAAACAAATGCATGCAAAAATAAAAGCTATAACGCACGATACAGGCTAAAACGCACAGGCTAAAACGCATGATACGAGCTAAAACGCATAAGCTATAATAACACAATAGTGATAACGCACGATATTCAATCAAAAATTTCTTTCATTAAACATTTTTCTGCCTTAAAATGGCAAAATACAAGAAAGAAGTTCTACGATTACAAAGATTAAAACTACTCTAAAGGAGCGTTGGTAGCAGGTGGATCTACGACAGGAGCCTCTTCAGGATGTGCAGGAACGGATCCAGAGATTTCAGGAACCTCCTCCTCGACACCCGCATCCTTAACCTCAGCTGCCACCTCTTCGTCCAAATTCTTAAGATCCTCCTCGTCAAGAAGGTCTTCAGAACCCATCACCTGAACAAAAGATGCCACCTCGTCCTTCGCCATCTGAGAAGTCACGGTCCCAGCAGCTACGCGTCGCATGACCGCAGTACGTGCGACCACACGGACTAAGGCAGCGTCATCTTCCAGTTCCTGGATCTTGGACGATAAAGCTTCTTCTCTCTCAGCCTTCTCCCGTCAAACGGCCAGCAACTCCTTCTCTAGCTCCTTCGCATGGTCCAAGGCCAATTTCAGCCGTTCCCGTTGTTGGACCTGAAACCCTTCGCTGAGTTCCAGCTTGGATTCCAAGTCCCCAATCTGGACTGACTTAGTATTAACCTCGTCAGTCAGTTGGGTCAGCTTCTTCTTGGCCTTGTCGGCCTCCTTCTTGGCCAATTTAGCGTCATTCTGATTCAACGCTAATTCTTCCTTGATCTTAGCCATCCGCGTATGGAGGCTAAGACTAGTTTGCAAGGCCTATACAAAAGAAAAAAGAAAGGATTAGAAGCTGTACAAGTAAACTGAAAGCGAAAAACGTACGACAGGGACTTACCAGGAAAGAGATACCCGCAATGGAGGCATCTAGGTCTTCGATGTCGGCCTCCTCCATGCGCGCCTTCTGAGCAGGGACGTGAAACTGCTCAAGAACTGGGAAAGTAGCCGCCGTCCTGATCACATCGTCTACCATGAAGTCAGAGGGAATCTGGATTGTCATGGTTGTAAGACCAGACCCCTCTTTCTCCTTGCCCTTGTCGGCCTTCGACGCACCTGCTCCCTTTGCAGGAGGAGCAAAGTTAAGAGGAACAGCCTCTATCCCACCTTCAGCCTTGCGTGCGGCATCCTTAGGTGGGGTGTCCACTGAAACGTACGACGACCTCGTACGTTTAGCCACTAAACCTTCCTGGGCAGCAGCTTTCCTCTTGGCAGCACGAGCAGCTGCTTCCATCGTCGACGCCTTCTTGGAAGCTGAGCCTATACAAAAAAGAGAAGTTAGAATTAAACAAAACTAACACAAACAAGAATATTGACGTACGATATTTACCTTCCATATCTGTTTCTTCGATTATTTGTACTTCAGGCTCGACGTCGCTCTCGTCACCTCCTTTCGACGTTCGATACTTCCGATCGGTCACACTGTAGCTCAAGAAGCGTTCGATCGCTTCAGTAGTCTCCTCGAACGTGAAGTCGATCGCTGTCAAGAAGAAAACAAGGAGTTAGTAAACAAAACTAATTTAAAATAAATTAAAGAAAATAAGGCAAGTCGTATTACCGCCTTTGTTCCACTCAGGAACGACCCAAGATTCCTCGCCTACGACCGAGGACGTTTGGACAAAGACATATCTCGCCTTCCATCCTCGATCGTTTACTTGGGTACCATGGACCAACATGGCATCGCTTGTCCCCCTTGGAAACAACCCAAAACGGTTGTAGGGAGAACGGATCACATTGTACGCCGAGAGGAGATCATCGACTGAGAACGGTGGACGATCCCAATTTTTGGTCACTCGTTCGATCACATGAACAACACGCCAAAACTGGGGCATTAACTGTCCCGGAGACACATCGAAACGACTCATGAACGCCCTCGCTAAAGGAGAGTATGGCCATCGAAATCCGACTTTAAACGGATACTCGAAAAGAGCAAAAAAGCCCTTCGGAGCATCCGCCGGACGGATCTCTCCGGCCACCCTCACCAGAGCATTCTCAGGAAGCCCTGCCAATTCCCTCAACTCTCCTACTTCAAGGCTTTCAGTAATAGAACTCCTAACCTCGCTCGACATAATGAACTCTGATCGACTTAAACTATTTCTAAATCGAGTAAACCTAAGATTATCTAAACCTCTATTGCTCTTATGTGCTATCGATTTCAGACGCATGAAACAGGGAAGAAAGAGGTACCTTATAAAGCCTAGTCGCACGAAATCTTTGCCAAAAATAGTCGGATTACGATCTCAAGCAATTAGTTACGAAATTAAAAAGATTTGTAAAATCTTTTCTCACTATCAAACGCCTTATTTATAGCAACTAAATCATATGAGTCATCAGAGATAATCGTGCCACGCGTCATCATTTAGCCGTTAGAAGACACGCGTCCAGAGTAACGGCTAGATAACGGCTAGTTTATCAACGTTAATTCGACCGTTTACCAACGTATTTTTACTCTTTGTCCAGCGAATTAAAGATTTAGATAAAATTAGAATTATTTTCTAAATCTTGGGGGCAAATTGTTAGGGTAAAAATCTACGATCGCACGACAACCGACTATAATCGTAAGGCAAATGTTAGGACAATAATCCTGTATTAAGATAAGGTCCTGAGATAAAACCTAAGAGGACTATCGAACAAAGATCATTAAACATCGAACATATACATCGAATAAGTCGAACGATATCCACAATATCGCACGACAGTACTAACGAATAAATATACAAAGTTTATATGTTTGATGCAGGTAAGCTGATTATCATATCTAACAATTGTCCACCTTTGAGGAAATCGGAAATTGAGTACTATGCTATGCTTGTTGAAGATCATCACTACATCGAACAAGTCGTAAGTTATGTATCGTTCGACAGCATCAAGATCGACCGTTACAAGCAAGATTCTCGCAGCAGTTACAATCTAGACATTAACTCTCAGCAATACCGTTGGACAGTTACTCTCCGAGCATTAATTGAAGACAATAACGTTGGACGGTTACAATTCAATCATTGATGAGCCACAATACCGTTGGACCGTTATTCTCAAGCCACTATATAAGAAGGATCAAGCCAGCATTTCAGGACACGAAGTCTATCCGAAGCTCACAAGTTCTATAATCATTATTCTAGAGAATCATCTGTAATTTACATTCGATTTCATAGTTCTTTCAGTTGTAATCGTACGATCAAAGCTGTATACTTGAAGGACATCACCCCTGATTGGTGATCATAGTGCTCTGTCGACTTATCTTTTAGGTCGACCGCAGGTTTTTTCCTCCGTCGTGAGGTTTTTCCTGCGTCATCAAATTATTTGTCTCATTTTACTTTTCCGCACTTATCATTGATTGTAATTTCTTTCTCTCGACGGTTAAGCCTCACACAAGTTTCTTACGACATCGAGTTGTGTAATTTTTTACATAAACACCGACATTTCTCAAACGGTTAATTTTAATAATTTAATTTTGATTTCTTTTTATTAGGCCATCAAAAAACATTCAGAACCTTTTGTCAATTACCGACTATTTATTTTAATTGTTTAATTATCATTTATTTTTATTAAGTCGTTGGAAAACGGTCGGAAGCATTTATCAGTTACCGACGATTTTCAGACGATTTATTGTAATAACATAATTTTTATTTATTTTTATTAGGCCGTCAAAAAACGTTCGGAAACTTTTATCAATTACAGACGATTTATTTTAATAATTAATTTTTTTTAATTTTTGTTAAGTCGTCGGAAAACAGTCATAAACTTTTATCAAGTACCGACGGTTTTCCGACAATTTATTTTACTAATTTAATTTTGATTTATTTTTGTTAAGTCGTCGGAAAACGGTCGAAAACTTTTTTTAAAGGGTGTCCGGGCCAAAGCCCAACTAATCCCTGACAATTTTGGGGCTAAACATGACCCCACTTAAATGTCCCCAGACATGCACACGGAAGACTCAAACTCGGTTATGGCGCTATGAACCCCCTAAGCGATAACCACTCCGCCACAACACTGGAAGATGGAAACTTTTATTAGTTACTGAGGGTTTTTTGACGGTTTATTTTTAATAATTTAAATTTGCTTTATATTTATTAAGTCGTCGGAAAATAGTCGGGAACTTTGATCAATTACCGACGGTTTTCCAACGGTTTATTTTAATAGTTTAATTATAATAATTAATTTTGATTTAATTTTTTTAAGTTGTTGGTAAACGGTCGGAAACTTTTATCAGTTACTGATGGTTTATTTTAATATTTTAATTTTAATTTATTTTTATTAAGTCTTCGTAAAATGGTCGGAAACTTTTATTAGTTACTGAGGGTTTTCTGACGGTTTATTTTAATAATTTAATTCTGATTTATTTTTATTAAGTCGTTAGAAAATCGTCCATAACTTTTATTAGTTACCGACGGTTTTCTGATGGTTTCATTTAATAATTAAAATTTTTTTATATTTATTAAGTCGTCGGTAGGGGTGAGCATGGTTCGGTTCGGTTCGGTTTTTGGTTAAAACCGAGCCGTTCGGTTTCTGGACATCCAAACCATTCAGTTTTTGGTTTTTGGTCTTCGGTTTTCCATCTTTTTAAGTTGTCAATTTCTTTAATTTATTAAAAAAACATGTTTAAATTCTTAAGGTTATAAGTGTTCAAAAAATTAAAGGCAACAAATTTTAATGAAAAAAGTGTAAATTTTTTTAAAGATGAGCGTGGAATTTAGAAACTCAATATATATATATATATATTAATTTCTAAAAAACTTATATATTAAAAAAAATTAAGTTAATAGAATATATCGGTTCGGTTATTTTGAGAGCAAGACCGAAACCGAACCATTTGGTTTTTCGGCTTCGGTTTTCGGTTCGGTTTTTCGGTTACTTTTTCGGTTTCATTTGTAACATCTCAAACTTTTAGAGCTCGCTATTTAACAGAAAAGTAACCTTTGTATTATGGAAGTGACGTAAAATGTAAGTTGATAAATAAACAACCATCAACCATTCAAATATAACCGGTTTGTCTAAGCAAAACATTGTTTCAACGTTTAACAAATAAAACCATAATAACACTTGGGATGTTAACACAAGGTTAAATAAACGGTATTAATATTCTAAAAAATTTTTAAACCCCAAAAGTGTTTGCATTAGTTTGTTGAACTATTCCGCCGACACCGGAGCATCACATGCGAGCTTTGTCCTTCCCACTAGAAGGAATACCTGTTTGGGTAAAAATCCACGATCGCAAGACGACCGACTATAATCGTAAGATATCTTTCATGATAATAATCCTGTATTAAGATAAGGTTTTGAAATAAACCTAATAATACCCTTGAACAAAAGTGATAATCGGTCGAACAAGTCTAATGATCAGTCGAACGACATTTCTATATAAGACGTACGAGATATCACTAACGGTAACCTCTATCGTGAGTTTTTTTATTGATTGCAGGAGATTACCAGTTACCGGATATCTCGCCTTCAGTTAAAGACATGATTCAAACTCATTTAAAGACAATCAAGACAAAGATTCAATATTGATGCGGTAATTATTGTATATAAAAAGCGAAACAAGTTTTAACCTCTAAAGCCTAGCCACTATTTTACCACATTCACAGGCAAACGTACCTGATCGTGAGTAATATAGTGTAGGAAAGTCCAGGTATCGTATCTACCACTGGGAACGGTCAAGTTATGTAGACTTGTAATTCTTAGCTAGTTTAATTAACCTAAAGCTATGGGGGGGTTTTATGAAAATGGTTTGATTAATTAAAAGACGCTAAATTAACTAATTAACTAAGAAAACAATGAAAAGATAATTTAAACTATAAGGATGAAAACAGTAGTACTTATCAAGGTTTAACGACTCTCCAAGTGGATGATTTAAACTGGCCAAAGGTTTGGTTGTTTTGGTTATTGTAGGAATTTAAGTCTGGGACACCCTAGCATGTGATTATTACGGTTATCAGCTAGGATTGGTCCTCCTAGTCCCAATACATAGACTGTTTGTCAGGCAATCTAGTATCAGCTACCCAATTCTATCTCTAGTGCACGGTATTCTAATATCTGGCTGCTCTCGGTCCGAGCTACCACCTAACACAACTCTCCGAGTTCCGAAGGGAAGGTCAAGAAAGGTTGATTAACCTATCGGAGTCTATCTATCTTGGTCAAACAGATACACCCAACCAACGAATTCAAATAACCATACAATACGAATCAAATCGGAACCATAACATACATTCAATAAACCAAAGACAAACCAATAAACATTAAATCATAAAATCATCATCCACAAGGTTTATCAACCATAATAAGTACCACTATAGAAAACTACCCACTAAATATCACAGAGTCAGCAAACGAAAGAGTAGAAATAGACATTATACCGACAGTACAACGACGGATGATCGAGAATCAAACTCCGCAGCGTATCGGCACAATAACTCTCTCTCTCTCTCTCTCTCTAACACTAAAGGACTCAATTGTTCAGGATTATTTTCTGAAGGAGGAGGCCAGTATTTAAAAGGAGAGGGTCGGAGCCCGTTTCGCGATCGCCAAGCGGCTGGCTCACGGCGCGAAACACTTAAATCAAACCCTAGATTTCCAACTTGTCGAACTTGGCGGCGCCAGACTTAAAACTTCGCGGACGCGAAATGGCTACTAGATTGACTTTTTCCAATTTTCACAGTTTTCTCGCCTTTTTCCGTACTTTTCCGTTCCACGGCCTCCAAAACCTATAAAAGTAAGACTCAGTCCAAAGTGTGAGTAATTAGACCAGAAATGGGTGAGAAATGCGATAAAATCAGACAATTAAGCATAACCAAAACATGTATAATTTTAGGGTTATCAAAATCCCCACACTTAAGCTTTGATTGTCCTAAATCTAAGGAGTGAAAGATAAGAAAAATAACGCCAAAATTATGTCCACCCAAGATCGTCCAAGAAAACAAAGATTACTCACATAATCGAACACACGAAAAAGATACATCAAGCAATTGGATACCAAGATCAACCTTTTACCCTCACAAAGTATGAATGATTTAAAGTGTATATCTCAGGGGTAAAAGTGTATATATAAGAAGTGATCACACCAATACTCGACTAATTCCCGCATGCATAAGCTTGTCACCAAATCTAATCTCCACCACCGAGAAGTTGTTAACCGTCAAGAGGACTTTAGGGTTGTAATGTTAGGCTAAGGGTAAAGGGTATGATAAAGGATATATAAGTGACTAAGATTTGCAACAAAAACTCAAGAAACTTAATCAGTAATGATCCAAACACTTTTGAGAGAAATCTGACTTTTCGAATTATGCACTTTTCTTTTCAGGATGAGCTTTTCTTTTAGCATCGGCCTAAGCATATTGCTTATTTGTGGCTCGAATTCTTTTCTCTTTCTTTTGCATATTTGCTCATTTTTCTTTTCTTTAACTTTGACTCTTTTCTTTTGATATTTCTTTTCTTTTCTTTTCTTTGAGTAATCATTTTCTTTTCTTTTCTTTTTAGCTCAAAATCAATCCCGCTTTATTTGTCAGATATGGAAAATATGGATCACGACCAAAAGGTAGATAAAAATATAGGCTAAAGGATATATGGTATGGGTAAAGAAATGAAAGGCTAAGGCTCAAAATTGGTTTCAAGGGTTAAAGTACTAAAAGTGAGTACTTTCAAAAATTCGGCTAGGCAAATTAAATAACCTTAAGATGAGGTTATCTAACGAAGGCTAAAAGGGTTAGAAACGAAGGCCTCTATCAGTGCAATGGTGATAAATACTTCTCTTATGTTGTCTTGACAAGCATTCCAATGACAAGTTCTACCTTGGGTCAAAGTCGGTATTCCTCACGAAATAATAAACAATTAGGCTCAAACTCTCAAAGGAATTGGGTAAGTCACTCATGGTAATTGGTATTCCAAGGCATCCTTTTACTCAAATAATCCCATTCAGTGTTCTCATATGCAAGCAACTAAGTTCCAAAAAACAATCTCAGATTTCGAAAAAAATTGGGGTCAAGTCTCAAAGCTTTCAAAAATTTGAAAAACGACAAACCAAAAAGCTAAAAGTGAACCCATTTAAACAGATAAGTCTACATAACCCCATCCCCACACTTAAAATTTGCAGTGTCCTCAATGCATCAATCAAAACAATTAAGGAGTAATTGGGAAAATAAGAAACTTCCCGGGTTATGTGACGAAATCTGATCCGAGAGAGAGTATTCCAGAATCGTGCTCGGTTCAAGATCATAGATTGCTGTATCTATTACCAAAAAGAAAAAGAAAAATTAAAAACAATCAAAAGAAAATAAACCAAACTAAGCAAGCAATTAAAAATTCTTAAAGCAAGGCTATCTGTCTACTTGGCTCTGGTTGTTCCTAAGCAAACCAAACAAATAAAAGATGTTCAACAAACCAAACACAAACAAAGATAAAAATTGTTTAGACAACCATATCGAATAGGAGATAAAAGAGATAGAGATCAATAAGGGTCACGAGGTTGGTTTCGCCAATCCTCGAAAGTAGGGTAACCGGGCGGTGCATCCTCGGAGTACGGCCAAAATGGTGATGGAGCATACGCGGTGTTCGGTTGAATACCGAAGTGGGAGGCCATTTAGTTCATCACTCCACTTTGCCAATTCGCTTGATGGAGAGACTCCATTGTGTTGTACTCCATGTGTTGATGATGACGGCTGTAGGACAATGACATTTCCGAGAGTCGAGTACTCAAATCTTGATAACCCGAAAATACGCCGTCCAATCCGCCGGTTGTTCTCCCTCGTTCGCCCCACTCGTGCCACCGGTCTCTTGCATGCCTCGAGGCGCTCTCCTCGTCCCATAAGCTTGGGGGTTGTGAATCCACGTGTTCCGATCCCCACTAATCAAATGATCAACCATCGCTACACCCATGCCACGGAGTTGGTCCATGTCGATCAATCCCATCTCGCCAAGGTTTGTCATCGAGGCAATAGCACCCTCGGTTAGGATACCGAAGTGCTTGGCAAGAAGCGTAACATATTGGCCACTAACCAATCGACTCCCCTCTCGATAACCTCCCGCCTTAGCGAGTTGCACGACAATGATGTACGGAGCATTCAGATATTTGTCATCCGTGGAAAGTTGATCAAGAAGCCAAAGATCGTACGTAGAAACTTTTTCCTCACTCGAGGAACGAGCATTTACCGCGTGAATGAGCATGCAGTGCAAAAGTCGGTCTGAAGAAGTAAGAAAACCCTTGACCTTAAGATTGTTGCCATAGTTACCATCACCTAAAATCGCCCAAGCCAATAGAGGATCAAAACCGTCTTGCCTTTTCGCAGTCGCCCACATGTACTCCACAAATCCGGGAGCATCGACCTCATCTTGAGTATATATCCCCAAAGCAACGGCAAACTCGACCAAAGAAAGCGATCGCCACAGTCCACCGAGTCGGAATGTCATGCATGATTGTTAGAACTCCTCAAGGGCCTTTCCGGCGTCGAAACGAAAAGTAGCCACGAACTCAATAATAAGCTCGCGGTAGAGGGTCTCGGCCACGTCAAAAACGCGTTCCCATGCACGACATATGTAATACCCGGTGCCATCTTCGTCATAGGCGTGCTTCTCAAGTATCGCCTTGATGTGGTTCTCGACTCCCATGGATCGAAGGAGGTTCCAATCGACTCTCCTCGGCACTAAAACTTGACGAGCGATAAGCCGGTTAACTATATCCCGGTATTCCTCACGCTTCGGAGCGTTCAATGTAGGGTCATTCATGAAATAGGTGAACACATGGCTCCCATCCGGTGCACGGAAGGTAGGAGCGGTGGAAGTTGACGAGCGGGTCCATTGTCTCTACAAAAATCCAAAATACCATTGTCTTAGATATATTTGATAGATAAGAGCAAGACAAGGTTCATACATATAAAAACCCAACGAGACAAAGCCTCCATGACTAACAAGTTCAACTAACGAATGCATGCGTGAAAAACCAAATCAAAAGGGGGTGTGAAACATCCCCACACTTAAACTTTTAGTCTAACTTCCATCAAAAACAAATGTAGATAGCTAAACAAGAGTGGGGGATTTTGGTACAAAATCCCCACACTTATCATCAAAGCACATTTACTAAATTCAACAATTAAATAGCATGCTAGAGTGAAATCTCAATCAAAGCTTATAACATGCATCAAACAATAATCACTAAACAATCAATGGAGCTTCAAGAACAATCTTAAATCTATGAAAGCACACAAGCACCATTGATGCCCAATTCAAGATCCAATCTTACCAAATCAAGTTAATCCAACGAAATCAAGTTTAGGAAACATACCTTTGCCATGATGAATGATGAAATTGAAGCTCAAGAAATTCGATTTTTGCAGGTACTTGAAGAGAACTCGCGGCGCCTAAAGAGAATTAGGGTTGTGTACTTTGAAAAAGTGAGAAAGAAGGGTTTAAAAACCCGTATGCATCGATTTCGCGTCGCCAAGCTAAGAGTTTCGCATCGCGAAACGGGCGGTTTTCGAAAATTTTTGCCCTAATTTGAAATTTCGCGTCGCGAGACGGTACCTTCACGCCGCGAGAGTCGAATTTTTTTACCTGATACAAAGGAAGGCTGGCTTCGCGTCGCCAAGCTTAAAAACTGGCGATCGCGAAAAGTCTTCTATTTCCCAATTTCTGAAATCTTCGATACGCGTCGGATTTTCTCGTTTTCGGCTTCTATTTCCTCCGTATGGTTATCTAAGCAATAACAAACAAAAAGATTAGCAAAAACATAATCGAAAAACACAAAAATGAAAAAGGAAAGAAAATGCTCGGGTTGCCTCCCGAGAAGCGCTTCATTTTTGAATGGGTCTAGAGCTCGACCCCCTTTTCGGCTCATTTCTTGGCACGTCGGGCTGACGAGCCCTTCTTCTTTCTATGCTCTTTCTTGGAGGGTCCCGACCTGTTGGTTGTTTGATCTTTTTGATGTATCGGGTCGGATAGTCCTCCGTCTTCGTCATACGTTCATGAGGGAGTAGTGGGCAGCTCGTGTTTTTCTTGTAGGCTTGAGAAGGATCCTCATAAGGTTCATCGAGATGGGTGACCGGCTCTCCATTGGGATCAAAGTAGATCCACTTTTCTCCATACCCCAAGCTTGACACTTGATTGCGCATGTCAGTATTTACTTGGGCGGTGTGTAGAAAGGCTCTTCCGAGAATAATCGGGATCTCCGTATCCTTCGGAAGGTTAGCTACGATGAAGTCCGTGAAGTAGACAAAGTTTCCGATTCGAATCGGGACTCCTTCCGCTATCCCCAACGGTTTAGTCATGTATCCATTCACCCCTCGGTATTGGTAGTCCGTTGGTACAATCTTCTTGACTCCCATTTTCCTGCAAAAACCAACAGGCATCATGTTAAGAGTAGCACCTGTATCTATCAAAGCAAAACCTTTAAATTTAGAACAAGAAATAGGTAAACTGTAACTTCTCGGATCATGCTTGATAGGTACAATGTAGGTGATATCATATTCCGCCACCTTCTCTCTCCTTCTCTTTACCTTTGTCCTCCTTTGATATTACAAACTCCGCATATCCACCTTGTTTTCCGTCTTCCTCCTCATCATCTCTTGAAGAAATGTGTGACAACCCTCCACTTCCCACCTCAGGCCAGTAAAACTTTAACTGATTTACCGGAGCAGAACAGTATTTGGGGTACTCTCATTTTGTCAAAAACAATATTGTATGACAACATTTATTGTGTAAAGGCTAGATAAGTGCCTTGGACGATTAATGAGTCGCCACTATAGTCGGTACGCAAAACCGACTAACTGTTAACAGCAGGTCTCGATTCCGACCACTAGACTGTCAAATAAATTTTAAACGACCCAAAATATTAAAAATATTAATTTCTAATAAGTTCCTTAATAAAAATACGAAAAGCTGCTTTCGTTACGCAAAAATCGCAAAAACGCGCGTTTTTGGTAACGGTTTCCATTTTTAGCAGCTTTTTACACCCAATACTACAATAATTCAACTAAACTAAATTAATTGATTTAAGAAATCAGCCATTTAAGTATCTAGAGAATAATTGTACCCTCACATGATTCAAAATAAAGTAGGAGACATAGAATGGAATTTGGCCAATACATACATCACCAACTTACACACTCCTCACATCAACTCAACACTCACCTCACCATCTCTCTCCCCCTCTTCTCCCTCTCCCAAAACTGGCCACAAGGCCATGGTTTTACCCTCCCCTCTCTCTCAAATCTCTAGTATAAATAAGAGCCTACCCTTATTCATTTCATTTACACAATTTCACACTCTCTCTCTAACTTCTCTCACTAAGAATTTCTCTCTAAATCATCTAGCTTTCTTTATACACTTTGAAGTTCTTGAAGATCTTCAAGCATCTTCAAGAACATTCAAAGGTAATTACATGATGATCTTCATCAATCTTCTTCTTTAAATCATCATCTCCCAATGTTGTGAGATGGAAGTATCTTGCAAGTAAGCAAGGAAAACATGTATGATCAACCAAATAGTTGGGTAGTTTGAAGGATCTTCAAAACTCTTAATTGTTACTTTAAATACTTGTTCATATACTACTATAATCTTGTACATTTTATTTCAAGTACTTCCTTTTCTTTTATACAAACAATCCACCATACTTTGGTGTAGATGAAATCAGTAGTCAAATACCCTTTCTTTGCTAAGCAATAAGTGAGTTGATGACTAGTGATTCCTATCTTCTTATGATCATCTATCACCTTGCATGAGGTATGGATGATTTCATATAGCCAAATACCCTTTCTTTGCTTGGATCATCAAAAGTTCAAGCAATAAGTGAGTTGATGGCTTATGATTATAATCTAGATGTTTAATTTGGTAAATATGTGAATGCATGTGTAAACTGTGTTTTATGAAGTTGATATTCCTTCAAATACATCTGGACTTGAGTTTTGGTAAAGAGAAATCATCATAAAATTTATTAAACAAAAGAAATATTTTGTTATTCAACAACTAGTCTAAAAATTCGTCCAACAGATTCTGGACAGATTCGGACCTTACTTTGAGAGGCCATAACTCCTTCATAAAATGTTCAAATGACATGATACTTTTTTTTAAATTCAAGTTCATTGAGTTATCTTTCAAACCCCACTGGCCGTTTGCAAAAATTCCAAGTTTTGGACCCTCAAACAGTCCATACAAAAAGGTTGCGCAACAGCTCTAGTTGCTATCACTACTTTAATAAACCTTCTGTTTGAGGATCCTAACCTTTTCCAAAAATTATGAAATTTGGTCAGTAATTAGTAAAATCATATGGCTAAAACATATTAAAATTTCGTAATTTTTGGAGTTGTGCTTCATACCCAAATGCATGTCCCAAAACAGCCTCCGAATCTGTCAAGAATGAGAAAAACTGAAAAATGGTATTTTATGTAAAATCTTATTCTTCCAAGAACACTTACATCCTTGAACACTAAAAGATTATTGGAAGGATAAATGGAGTAAAATCAACATAGAACACACATGCATGACCATATACCAACTTTCACACTTCGGTTATAATCTCCAAAGTACGTATTTTTCGACAATCGTTATAAAAACTAAAGTTTCGTTCGTGCGTATGATTTTACTTTAACCTAAGGAACTTAAATGGGTCAAGGAACTTATTTAAATACTTTATATCACTAGGTCGGAATTCGGTGGAACCTCGTTAACTTGGGACTCTTGAACTAGTAACTCGGTGAGTTATTCACGACCCCTTTTTACGTTTTTACATTTTTTTGGGTGGAAAGCATGATACACTACAGGTTGATTAAACTTTTGAAACGATTTGTGAAACGATTTTGTGAAACGATTTGTTTTGGAACGATTTTTGTGGCTATGGTATGCATACTTATCTGGATTAATTGGGTGTTTTTCTTATCGCAAAGTCCTCGTACACACTACTAAGTCTAATTCACTGCGGTGGACCGAGTAATCAATGGTAGCGCTATCGGGTTGGCAACCCCACCTTTCGCCCCCGCTTGCAACGGGAACGTGTTTATGACGATTGGTGTTTAATTACTTTTGTTTTGTGGGTTTGTTATGTCATGTTGCGATGAGCATGATGTTGAGAGGCAAAAACTATGCTTCTAGGAGATTAGTAGTGGCTCGTTAATCTTGTGTGTGTATTGCATGATAAGTACCATATGCCGGGATTTTGCGAGACACGCGCATGATTGCGAAACCCGCGCAAAATCCAACTATTAAGCTTCTTGCTTGAACTTATTACATATCTCCGGTATTATTTTTAACGCGAACTATATGTATGAGTGTTGTTAAACCCGTGAACTCACCAACTATGACGATAGTTGACCTTTCAAAACTTTCATGCTTTTCAGGCGATCCAAAGTAAGAAGAACAAAAATGCACGTGTGTTACGCCTTCATGCATATCAAGACTAAATTTCCTTTCCGTTGTAGTTTGATTTTCTTTGTAATAATTTTAAGACTCTGGTGCGATGTAATATTGTAAGACTTAACTATTTTGATATGCTATGGCGTTTATTGTCTATACTTTATGTTGTGCTACTTTGCGCTGTTACACTCCGTGTTTCCGCTTTAGCGGGGTGTGACAAAATGGGTCCTTTAAGTCCTAGATGCTCGAACGAAATTGTGAACCCTTCCGAATCATAGTCCGTGGCATAATCAGGTTCACTACCGTTGTCGCTTTCCACGTACTTTTTCGTGTAGATATCCGTCCACTTCTTCTTTGATGTTTCTCCGACCATCATGAGCATTGGCTTCGCGTTCTCCACCTTTGGGTTGACTTGGACTTGCGTTGGCAGCTCCCCTTGAGTCCTTTCACTTAGCAATTGCAAGACACGACCGACCTGCAATTCCAAATTCTGGATAGTACTTTGATGGTTACGCAAGTATGAACTTACCTCATCATTGATCTTCTTTTGCGCATCCATGAATTGGATAAGTCGGTCCTCGATAGAAACACGCGGCTCTCCAGCCGTTCTTTGGTTTTGTTGGTTTGGTGCAAAGAATTCGGGAGGTCTCGGGATGAATTTACGATTGTTGTTCCATCTCCCTTGATAATTGCCTCGGTTGAGGTAGTGTACCTCCTCGGGTGTCATCATTGGACGGTTCGGGCAATCTTTAGTTAAGTGTGGTCCATTGCACTCCTCGCATCCAACCTGCAAAGCATGAACAGATTTGATTAGTTCCTCAATTTTACGTTCAAACTTTACCTGTTGGTTTTTCATTGCGGCTAGTTCATCGGATGGGTCGAAGTCAGTTGAGATCTTTCCGGCCATTCTCGGGATTTGCAAGCGCTTGTCCGTCCTCCAATCTATATTGTGAATGAGCATGTCCTCGAGAAGCTTATACCCTTCCGTGGGCGTTTTGTACATGAATACACCTCCGGCAGATGAATCTAATGTAGCTCGTGAAGAATAACCACGCCCACTATAGAAAGTTTGGACTTGCTCACTCTTACTCAATCCATGACTCGAGCACGAATTTAGAAGGTGTTTGAAACGTTCCCATGCTTCGGATATTGTCTCCCCATCATCTTGTTGAAAGGATCGGATCTCGGCTCGTAACTTGTCAATTTTGGATGGTGGAAAAAATTGGGAAAGGAACTTTGAGCGAAGTCCTTCCCAAGTGGTGATCGAACTTGGTTCCAACGATCGTAACCAAGCTCTGGCTTCTCCGGTGAGTGTAAGAGGAAAAACTCGAAGGCGAATCGCATCATCTCGGCCTTCCTCCGTTTTGAACAGATCACATATATCCACGAAGTTCTCCATGTGTACGATAGGATTGCTATCCCGTCGAAAGTAAGGTCCTTGATCATGTGAAGGAGCTTCCACGGGATCTCCTTATTTAGGTCCGGCTTCGTGATCGGATTGGTGGGTACGGTTGGAGCGGTTCTCCGGGCGGTCCACATCGGTGCTTCGTCCCCCATTTCAAAATTCAAAGCTCTCGGGTGAACTTTGTTGGCTTTTGACTTCTTTTTGTTTCTTTTTCTGAATTCTCTCTCCGGTTCCTCAAACGGCTCTAACAGTTCTGTCCTGACTGAAACCACAACAAACGGTTACGGGCAACTTGCGGGAAACAAAGAGATAAAAATAATTAACTAAACTAGAAAGCGAAAAACTTGCAAGGGAAAGAATCCCTCACAAGGATCGATTAACAAAACTAATAAATACAAAATCTAACAACTACCGTTCCCCGGCAACAGCGCCAAAAACTTGATGCCGTAATTATTGTATATAAAAAGCAAAACAAGTTTTAACCTCTAAAGCCTAGCCACTGTTTTACCATATTCACAGGCAAACGTACCTGATCGTGAGTAATATAGTGTAGGAAAGTCCAGGTATCGTATCTACCACTGGGAACGGTCAAGTTACGTAGACTTGTTAATCTTAGCTAGTTTAATTAACCTAAAGCTATGGGGGGTTTTTATGAAAATGGTTTGATTAATTAAAAGACGCTAAATTAACTAATTAACTAAGAAAGCAATGAAAAGATAATTTAAACTATAAGGATGAAAACAGTAGTACTTATCAAGGTTTAACGACTCCCCAAGTGGATGATTTAAACTGGCCAAAGGTTTGGTTGTTTTGGTTATTGTAGGAATTTAAGTCTGGGACACCCTAGCATGTGACTATTACGGTTATCAACTAGGATTGGTCCTCCTAGTCCCAATACATAGACTGTTTGTCAGGCAATCTAGTAGCAGCTACCCAATTCTATCTCTATTGCACGGTATTCTAATATTTGGCTGCTCTCGGTCCGAGCTACCACCTAACACAACTCTCCGGGTTCCAAAGGGAAGGTCAAGAAAGGTTGATTAACCTATCGGAGTCTATCTATCTTGGTCAAACAGATACACCCAACCAACGAATTCAAATAACCATACAATACGAATCAAATCGGAACCATAACATACATTCAATAAACCAAAGACAAACCAATAAACATTAAATCATAAAATCATCATCCACAAGGTTTATCAACCATAATAAGTACCACTAAAGAAAACTACTCACTAAACATCATAGAGTCAGCAAATGAAAGAGTAGAAACAAACATTATACCAATAGTACAACGACGGATGATCGAGAATCAAACCCCGCAGCGTATCGGCACAATAACTCTCTCTCTCTCTCTCTAACACTAAAGGACTCAATTGTTCAACATGATTTTCTGAAGGAGGAGGCCAATATTTAAAAGGAGAGGGTCGGAGCCCGTTTCGCGATCGCCAAGCGGCTGGCTCGCGGCGCGAAACACTTAAATCAAACCCTAGATTTCCAACTTGTCGAACTTGGCGGCGCCAGACTTAAAATTTCGCGGACGCGAAATGGCTACTGGATTGACTTTTTCCAATTTTCACGTTTTCTCGCATTTTTCCGTACTTTTCCGTTCCATGGCCTCCAAAACCTATAAAAGTAAGAATCAGTCCAAAGTGTGAGTAATTAGACCAGAAATGGGTGAGAAATGGGGTAAAATCAGACAATTAAGCATAACCAAAACATGTATAACTTTGGTGTTATCAAATATCATTCAATGCGATGTCCGTTATGACCGTTGAAGATGTTAAAAGCACGACCGTTATCAACATCAGTATATAAAGCAACGAAGACAATACTGAGGAGACATCAGACAACTCTCGAAGCAACAATCATCTTCTTTCAAGCATAAAAGTTATTCAATATTTGTAATTTACGTTCGATCGCATATTTATTTCTATTGTAATCGTACGACGCATACTGTAATCTTGAAGGATATCACCCCTGCTTGGTGACCATAGTGCGTTGTCGACCGTTTACCAGTCGACCGCAGGTTTTTTCCTCCTTCGAGAGGTTTTTCCTGCGTCATCAAATCATTTGTGTCTATTTACTTTTCGTTGCACTTATTATCGATTGTAATTCCTTTCTCTCGACGGTCTAGCCTCACAAATTTTATACAACAATCAACTGGTGTAATTTTTTACATAAACAGTTTGGTGCCCACCGTGGGGCTCCGTTTTGAGAAAAATTTCATTCGGTAAAAAGTGCGCCTTAGTACTAATCTTTTCTTCGAGTTTCCTTGAGCTATCTTTGCAGGATAATGGATAACGCATTCTTGGCATCTCTACAACAGCAATTGCAACAGGCTAATCAACAAATTCAGCAGTTCCGTCGATGCCTATTGATCCTCCTTATCCACATAAACACCTAAGACCACCACTTCGTCCTCAGTTCCTTACTTCAGTACCTTTACCAACCGCAAACAATCAGCAGAACTACGTACGACCATCTATGCCTCAAGGCCCACCCGCATTCACATTCGGTCCTTTTAACAACATTTCACAACAAATTCCTATCCCTGGACATATACCAACAATCGCTAGCTCCACGATTCATACCACAATCCACCAAATACAGGAACTACTTCCGGTTTTATTCCAATAACTCCAACGACCACCGAAGATCCATTAAACGTACGACTGAAATCTTTGGAGGAACAAAATCAGAAGATGTTTGCATTGCTTGCAAAATTACCTGGCTCAGCAGTACCCGTCGAAGTCGAACCTAAAACCGGATTCCAAGCTTCATCGTTCGTCGATGAAATTGCTCTTGTCGACTTACCCAAAAAATACAGCATCCCGGCCTTTGCGACAAAATATTCTGGAATCACTGATCCGGTCGAACATGTCACGCAATACAAGCAACTTATGTGGGCAGTTCCTATACCGACATTATATCAAGAAGTGTGCATGTGCAAAAGTTTTGGATCAACTCTGACGGGAGCAGCGTTACAATGGCTTATCAACATAAAGCAAACAAGTACTGGATCTTTCGCAGAATTGGTAAACCAATTCACCCGACAGTTCGCCAGCAGCCGTAAGATGGATTGTGAGTCCGATAATCAACAAGGATGCAATATATGGACCACTACAAGCAATCACAAGAATAAATGACGCTCAAATAGCGGTAATCAAGCATATAAATGAAAGATATACAACACGACAAAGCATATAACGAAAGTTGTCAGTTACTTGATTATTAGAAAACGTTAACTAGCGACCCATATTTATAGAGTCGAAGTTACACAAAGCACCCCTAGAGTCTATGACTCTTTTAAGAGGCGCACAAAAGTATTGTTTTAATTCTAACTATTACAAACTGTCAAAAGACGCCCCTAACTTCTTTACAACTAAACTAGTCAGGTTCTAACAATCTCCCCCTTTGGGAAGAAGTCAGAAAGGCGGCGGATACTTCAAGGCTGGTTCCCACTGCGAGAGCTGCAGGTACTCGTCCCATTCGCGGATCGATCTCGTACGGAGCTCCATCGCAGTCTCAACTCTTCTCAGCATCAGTCTTTCCTTCAGCTTGACCTCGATCAGATTCAGGGCCTCGTTCAGCTTTCTCTTCCACTGAGTACCCTTGTACATTGGCATATTCTCCTCCATCAGACGACGCTTCATTCCGTTGTAGACATACAGAAGAGTGCCGTCACAGAAGCTAGATAGCTCACTGAAACGCATAAACCTCCGCTGGTTCTTCCTGAAGGTGATATACACAACACCATGCTCTGGGAGTTCCGTTGGGAAGTAGGGCATGTATTGGTCAAGAAGATTGGCCTCCAGGTTAGGACGCAGCAGATTCACCTTCTGCTGTTTGCTTTCAATCGCCATCTGATAGTCAGTGAGATGCGCGAGGTTGATCGAGTGGCGTACATACCTCTTGAGGACTTCCAGACCGTCTCTGAAGTAGTCTGGTTTCAGAATCGGGCCCTCAAGATGTCTGATGAGTGCAAGGAGATTATCGAGATCAATACTGTCCAGATCGGCTTCTGTGAACATGTAGTCTCGGAGGTTTCCGTTGGGCTTGCCTGGGTTGTACATACGCACGTGGAACTCAAGGAATAGCTGGTGTCCGAATTTGTAAGGACGGACATCAGTTACCTTGACGAACCGGTACTTCTTTCTGATCTGCCCATGCTCGTTCCAGCTGAGCTTCCTCTGGTAGATGTACGCGGTACGGCGACGGCGCTTCTTGACATGAGACAGGCCGAAGAAGACCTTCTTGGACCACGAGAAGAGGCGTTCCTGTTGGAAGATCCGTGTGAAGGATTCCTCTAGGAAGGGCCTAAATATGACGGTGTGGTTCCAACCCAGTCTGATCGGCTGCTGAGCTGTGAATGCTTTGGGCGTCTGTACCGTAGGGAGAAAGGTGTCGTACTCCGCGCTAGAAACAATGTCATCTGATCTCTTCCAAAACCGAAGGCTCTGGGCATGCTGGTTCAGGATCTTCCTTCCCTCGTCAGAGATACGAAGGTCGTAAGGATCCAACGGCGCGGTGTTTGGATCGATTAGGTCTATGGCAGGAGTCACCTTCTCGTGAGGAAACTGGACGGTCGTACCCACAGGGATAGCCTCGTACCTCCAGTTTGCGGCCTCCGGCGGAATGTCATCTTCAGAATCAGAGTCCCATGGATCCATGGGACGACCTTCCGGGCTGGCTGGATCTGCAGGCTGATCTGCTGGAGGGGCCGTGTCGGCCGGTGTATCATTGGCGGCGGTTCCGGAGCCGGAGGGGAGGTCTAGGCGAGCCCTCTTAGACGGTCCCTCCCCCTCGTGAGGATTGGCGGCGTCGTCCGGATCATCATGTCCGCGTTTGGAGGGTTGAGCCTGAGACCTGCAAGTTGCCTCAAGCTCACGGACCCTCCGCAATGCAATCTCCAGCTGCATATCCCTAGTGGCGATCAATTGCTTGTACTGATCCACCTGTCTCTGAAGGGCATCATTCTGAGTGGTGAGCTGAGCGATGATGATCTGGTGCTCAGCTTCAGAGACAAAGCCGGGAATCTCTTCAGCTAGTGGTGGAGGTTGGAGACGGAGGACGGGAGTAGGAGAGCGGCTCGAATCGCCGAAAGACGGGCGCTCCCCTTCCTGGAACTTGCCGTTGATAAAGCGTCTGGCTTCGTCCAGTTCCTTCTGACGGTCCTCGTCGGCTTTCTGGAGTGCTTCGATCTCGGCTCGACGGGCTTGGTCTTCCTTTTCCTTTTCAGCTAAGGCCCTTTCAATGGCCTCCTGTTAGGACCAAATTGTCCTAATTAGAAAGTTTTATAAAGGAAGCTTTGAGAAGGATTAATTAGTGTTTAACTAGTTAAATTAGATATTGGGCTTGGGCTTGGGCTTTTGTATTTAGGCCCTATATATATAAAGGGTTAGGATGTGGGAAGTGAGTGTGTGAGAAAATCATTTTCAATGAGAGTCTAGTAAGGTGTTTGTGTTTGTGTGTTCTTGTTCTTGAGAGTTCTCTCTAATAAATGCAAGATCTTTCCATTTTCTCTACTTGATTTCTTGTTGAATCCTCTTATTGTTTGATTGTTTGGGATTCACAAATGGTATCAGAGCCAAACAAATCATTAGATTTGTTTGTTCCTATTGAATCATTCAAAGAGGATTTTTTTTTGGGTTTTTGAAACTTTGTTCTTGAAAAAAATTGAATATGAATTTTTGGGGTTTGGATCTTGATGGAGATGATGAAGATTAATGTTTGGGTTGTGATTATATTCCGACTCGGGAAACATGAATAACCCGACTTGGGTATTCGAGGTTTCCCGACTCGTTCTTGAGTGGAACCTTTGATCTTTCAAATATCCCGACTCGGGAAACATGAATAACCCGATTCGGGTATTCGAGTTTCCCGACTCGTTCTTACGTGGAACCTTTGATTTTTCAAGTTTCCCGACTCCAAAATTTTGCCATCGGAAATCGAATCGAAATATATGGATTTGGATTTCATGGATTTGGATTTAGAATTTAATATGAAAATTATGGCAGAAAAGTTGGAATCGGGTGGAATCGGACTTACGTCGAAGTAAAAGAAAAAAAGAAAAGTCCGAATCGCTTGGTGAAAGTAATTACATGGCTTGGTGAAAGTAATTAAAAAAAAGTCCGAATCCCTTGGCTTGTGTTGGAATCGAATTTCATAGATTTGAAATTACAAGTCACGTGTTGCACGTGAAAGTAATTCATCTATGAATCTTTGACAAGTTTAGTCCTTGCAATTTGAATGTGTTGATACTTTAAATTTTCAAGTTTAGAGATATGACACTGTCAGCCCCTAAACTGTGAAAATATTGACACTTCAATGGGCCCAAGTTTGGACACTTTGACGCTGCCAGCCCTTGGACTATTCCATAACAAGTTTGAACCTTCTGTCACTTTTGGTCCCTTGAGTATGTGGTTTCGAGCTTTGGGACTATTTGACAGAACTTTTTCTCGAGGATGCTAAATTGCTCAAATTCAATTCGGGAATTATTTTCAGATGCGCTTTCAAGACTATACGATCAATCAAGCTTTCAAGTTTTATTCAGTTTGGGCCTTGCATTCTTAGTGGACTTTGAAGATTAATTAGCCTAAATGATTGATCACTTTCCGCTGCGCTCCATATCCACCCAGATTCAGATACATTTGATGTTTCAAAACCCCTGCGCTTAAATAGCCACCTCTCTTTCCCAATTGGTTCGTAAAGATCTCATCAGCCCGGTTTTTAGCCCAAATTCAGTTTTCAATCGTGAAAATTGAATTTCTCTCATTTCCCCAACTGCTCCAGATTCTTTGAAGACATGTCAGATTTGTAACGATTTCAGAACGACAGTGATCGGATTCTGCATTTGGTTAGATTACTCAGAAGCCTGACTCTCTGCAACCATTATTCTAGAGTTTTTCCTCAATGGAATTATTCCTCCTGTCTGGTGGAGTTGAGTTTTTCCTTGGATGCCAGCTTCGGTGAATGGTACTATTGTAACGTGCTTAATTCTTAACCATTTCACTGTCCTGGAGATTTCGTTGTGATCTAGAATTTTGAGTGACGGTCGTCATCCATCTGACTAAGAAGATTAGATCTGGATCTGATTTCTTGACATTTTGGAAGATTTCAGGAAATCGACTATTTTCTGAGTAGTAGAAAGATCAAAGCAGAGTATCTCGTTCAGTATCTACTCCCAGTTTCTCATTCCATACGGTGTTTCGGTGATCCAAGCTTCAGTGTTCCCAGTTGTGAGCTTATCAGATTTAAAGCTCTTATGCTGAATTCCTATTCAACAAGGGGTTAAAGACAGAACCTTTACTTTTCTTGCTGATCTGCACGGTAACTCACACATGCATCTATCCCTTTGTTTCTTTTGGCTGGAGATCAACATAATTGGATGAATCAACATGCTCTGGTTCAAGCTGTTGTATTCTGCGGTTATCAGACGTGTCGAGTTATTTACAGGTTGAGCTGTAGTTTGTGCAATCAGTCGCGGTTATTGCAAATCGGATCTGGTCTTTCAGTTGAAACTGAATATGAATAGCTACAATCAAGGGGGAGCTTGGAGATCAAAATGTAGCCGAACGCCACTAAGATTTTCTCATGAAAGCAAGGGGGAGAAGATCAGAGATGCTTCCTTTACAAAACTTTAGGGGGAGATTGTTAGGACCAAATTGTCCTAATTAGAAAGTTTTATAAAGGAAGCTTTGAGAAGGATTAATTAGTGTTTAACTAGTTAAATTAGATATTGGGCTTGGGCTTGGGCTTTTGTATTTAGGACCTATATATATAAAGGGTTAGGATGTGGGAAGTGAGTGTGAGAAAATCATTTTCAATGAGAGTCTAGTAAGGTGTTTGTGTTTGTGTGTTCTTGTTCTTGAGAGTTCTCTCTAATAAATGCAAGATCTTTCCATTTTCTCTACTTGATTTCTTGTTGAATCCTCTTATTGTTTGATTGTTTGGGATTCACAAGGATCATCAGCGTCCAAAAACACCTTCACATCATACACAACATTAGGATCTAATACTAGTTTAGGTTTGGTTGACCTAAAGTCTGGTGTGATTGGTGAGCTGCAGGTACAAGAATCCCAAGAGTCAGATTCTTCTAAGAAGGACACCCATCTTTTCAACTGATTGATTTGACAACATTGATTTGCAAAAGTTTGACCAAACAACAGTTCCTTTTCAAAAAAGAAGTCTTTTTCCATTGTGCTATTTATAAATTGGACAAGTAGTTGTGTTTGGAGATCGGCAAATTTGTTTTTAAAACATGAGCAAGAAAACCTTGCGTTCTCACATTGGGTTGTCATACTTATCCTTTCGGCATTTGCCTCATGATAACTATGTTCCAATGATTTGATTTGGCTGTCTTTTTCAGAAAGAATCGACTCAAAGTTCTTTATCTTATGGCGACAGGCATCAAGTTCTACGGCTTTGGACCTAAGATGGAACATCTCATTTTCTATACACACAGGGGCAGGAGGCTGAGTTGCGGAAACATCCAAAGGTTGGATAACATCAGCGTCCTTGGATGTATCTATCTCCCTAGTGTCATATCTAAAGTTTAAATCCTCATAGTTGATGGGTGGCATTGCTACCTTAGGTGTCCTAGCTTTGATGCCTTCCCAGCTAGTGAAAGTATTCTCTGGGCTACTAGCAGGGGTAAAGATGGGACCACTAGCAACAGGACTGGAAGGTGGACTACTGGTTGAACTATTGGCAGGACTGGTGGTAAAAGATACGGCTTTTCCATCTATTATCTCAGTAAAGGTCACAGTCTGCATCACATAGTTGTCATTGTCTTGTTCTATGACTGACCTAGGTTCAGGTTTGGAAGCATTCATACTGTCAAAGTTGTATAGATGTGCAGGTGCTTTTTCAAGAATGCTTTTCTCTGAATGTCCCAACCCAGGTTTGGCTTGATAAAAGGGATGTTGAGTGGTTTGCTTGGTAAGCAGACTCAAGGTATGTTCAGATTGTCCTCTCTTTAGATTATTTTCCTCAAGCTCTTCTATTTTATAAACAGTTTTGTTCTTTCCAAGGAAAGAATGTGAAATTTGAGCTTGAGTTCCTCACGACTACTTTCAATTTCGTCGTGAGATTTTTGAAGATCAAGGAGCTTGGTTTCGAGGATGGATTCTCTAATTCCAGACTCAAGCTCCATTCTGTTAAAGTTCTCGGTGAGGTCCTCTAAACTACTTTTATATACAGCACTCTCTATTCTGAATCTCGCGACGAGAGCTCTTTCCATCTGGAGTTGGCTCTCAAGTCTTAGAGTTTCAGACTTAGACAGATCATTAGGCTTTGACAATAATGAACAAGAATGTACCTCAGCTTCTTCATCTGTTGAGTCATTTGGGGAACCGGATATGCATGGTTCCTCAAAATCAGCCATGAGGCAGAGTCCTTGTACGGCTGATGGGCCTTCATCATCTGAGTCTTCCGGTTCCATGATCCAGTCTTCCTCATCAGCTAACACCACCTTGCCTTGCTCTTTCTTCTTCATCACGGCAGCCTTCTTCTCAAAGTAGGCAGAGTCTTTGAGTTTCTTTTTGCAATCAGATGCATAGTGACCCGGGTCACCACAGTTGTAGCAGGTGGGAACCCGAGCAGGGTTTCTGTTCTGATTGGCTGCAGGTGGAGCTTCTAGAGCTGGTAGCTTGTTCTGCTGTGGAGGTTCAGTTCCACCGGTGTTGTTGTGCTGACGACCATCATCATTTGATTTCTGGTTCTGATTGTTGTAGTTAGAACCAGATTGGTCGTTCCACCTTTGATTGTAACTACCTCCCTGATATCCTCTGTTTCCGTGGTAGTTGTTGGAGTTGTAGTCCTGATCCCTTTGCTGTTGCTGGTTGTTGTTGTTGTAGCTTTGTCTTTGATCTTGATAAGATCCTTGATTGTTGTACCCAGACCTATCATGCTGTTGATAGTTGTTTGTTCTTCCTTGATCGTTTCTTTGGAAGCTTTCTCTTGACTGGTACCCGCCTTGGCTAGACTAACCTCCCACAAACTGAGGTCCTTGTCTGAATCTGTTGAAGCGTTGGGGATTTCCCCGAAATTAGCCATCAAGGCGAATGAGTTCTCTAGCTGAAACATCTCCTCTTCGGTAAGTCCATCATCAAGAACTACAGGTTCTTCAACGGTGTAGTTTTCATGAGAGGACGATTCTCTATTTGACAACAAGGCCAACGTAGGAGGATCGATTTTCTTTTCAGTTTTACCGAATAAGGTTTCTTCATGAGGTAGCATCATGCTATACAGATCATGAAGTCCAAGCTGGCCAAGATTCTGGCTCACTTGGATGCTGATTGTGACCGATTGCCAGAGTTTGTTCAGTCTTTTGAGGAATTTTACATTCACCTCGTACTTGTTCTTTTCTAAGCCAAGTCTCCGTAGATCGTTTACACAGATATTTAAACGATTGTAGGTTTCAGTCAGCGTCTCTCCCTCGCGAGCACAGAAGCTTTCGTACGCGTTCATAGCGTTCTCCTTTTGGCCTTCTAGTGCCTTGTCACCGCCCTGCATTTGCTGTTCAATGCCCAGCCACATAGCTCTGGCATCTTTACAGCTGTCCACCCTCGCGAACATGTCATTAGGTAGAGCCATAGTGAGTAACGTGAGAGCACGTTTGTCAATGGCTGCACGAGCACGTTGTTCATGAGAGAACATGTCGTAAGGTTTTTCAACCTCATATGCAGGCAGATAGGGAGTGACATCAGTTCTGGCTACTTCAGCTACAGTAACCGTCGGTCTGATTGGTCCCTCAGTGATAGAGACCATCAGTTTGTCATCCAGCAGATCAAGAAAGTTAATCATTCGGCGTTTCCATTGCTGGTATTCGCCGATGACTAATACTGGGGGTCGTGTTTCAGAACCGATACTGATTATTTCTTTTGACATTGCGTCCTCGGAAATAGGATCTGTTTTGAGTAGTTGGTGTTTTCTGATTGGACAGAGCTTCCGCGTTTAAAGCGCTTCCTTTTATAGAAACTCGAGAATTTCAAAAAGAAGGGCCAAGGCGGGAAATCAGCAAGTCCCGATTCGGGAGATGCAAGTCCCGATTCGGGAGTGAGTGAGTCCCGATACGGGAGTTTAAGCCTAAGTCCCGATTCGGGAAATGAGAGTCCCGATGCGGGAGATCAAATTTCCAAATCGTGAGAGGCAAAAAGATCCGATTCGGGAGTTTGTAGAGATCCGATTCGGGAATTTGTAAGATCCGGTTCGGGAATTTGTAAGATCCGGTTCGGGAGTTCAGTGTTCCGAATCGGGACACAAGTGTCCAATTCGGGACTGAAGATCCGATTCGGGAGTCTACAAAAACAGCAAAAACTGCTTCAATTTTCTGTCCAAAACTACCAAAACACGTGCTCTGATACCAATTGTGAGTCCGATAATCAACAAGGATGCAATATATGGACCACTACAAGCAATCACAAGAATAAATGACGCTCAAATAGCGGTAATCAAGCATATAAATGAAAGATATACAACACGACAAAGCATATAACGAAAGTTGTCAATTACTTGATTATTAGAAAACGTTAACTAGCGACCCATATTTATAGAGTCGAAGTTACACAAAGCACCCCTAGAGTCTATGACTCTTTTAAGAGGCGCACAAAAGTATTGTTTTAATTCTAACTATTACAAACTGTCAAAAGACGCCCCTGACTTCTTTACAACTAAACTAGTCAGGTTCTAACATGGATAAACAGACTAGCGATCTGTACTACGTCGTACAGAAATCAGGAGAAACAATCCGCGACTACTTTAACATATTCGATGCTGCCATGATCGAAGTAAAGAACTGCGATGTGAAGACTGCAATTGAGGCATACAAGCGTGGGTTGGATGATTCTTCTGGATTATATCTGGAACTTACGAAATATCCACCAGAGAACTTCGATGACATGCGAGCTAGAACATTAGCTTTCATGAGGATAGAAGATGATGCTCTCTTTCAACGAAAGCATTCAAATGAGAAGAAACCTCTTAGTGCACAAAAGCATGACTTTAAGCACAAAAGAGTAAACAAGATTGGAAATCCTCGATATGAATCAAAAACCCGACCGAATAAAGGTACAACTAAAATTCGTTATCCAGAATTGTCTACTTACAATTTTGCAGGTACATCGAAGAATTTGGTAGATTCACTACGAAAGATTGATGCGAACGTACGATGGCCAAAGACATCCGAAAATCCCAGCAAAGACAAAGATCAAAACAAATGGTGTGATTTCCACGAAGACCATGGTCATACGACGGACGAATGCATCAGCCTTAAGAAGGAGGTTTTGTACCTTTAATCAAAGCGACATCTTAAAGGCGTCATCCCTAATGAACAAGGAAGACCAGCATCTCCAGCTCATACTAAAGTCATAAACTGCATCACTGGAGGATCAGAAGTATGCGGTCTTACATATTCTGCAGCTAAAAGACATGCACGAGAAGGGCCAGACGAACACCCTATCCCCGATGAAGTCAAATCGAAGGCTGAAAAAGAGCTCGACGCAATGATAATAGCGTTCGACCAAGATGATACTCAGGGGGTCCATCATGAACATCATGATGCTCTAGTCATCCTGTTGACAATCAAAAATTGTTTGACTAAGAGAATATTGATAGATGGAGGTAGCTCTGCTAACGTTATTTTTACAGATACTCTTAAAGTCATAGGAATCGAACGATCCGAGATCGTACGACGAAGCTTTACCCTGATTGGATTCAACAGAGATTCGATGAACACTCTCGGAGAAATCATCTTACCTGTCTTCGCTAAAGGAATCAACAAGCAAACAAAGTTCAATGTTATAGACTGCCAGTCGACCTATAATGCTATTCTTGGAAGACCTTGGATCCACGAGATGAAAGCAATACCTTCGACGTACCATCAGAAGATCAAGTTTCCTTCTCCCTGGGGAATTCAAGAAATTGTCAGTGAAAAGAATGGAAAGCGGCAGGACATCTAGCAATTACAGAGCCAGGATGGAAAACGGTCGAACGATGATCTTCGATTAGAAGAAATCGTGCTCGATCCTGAACATCCTGATCGAAAAGTCTTCGTAGGAGCATCGCTCCCCCCTGACATAAAAAATACGATTATATCTTTTTTGCAGGAACATTCAGATTGTTTTGCTTGGTCGCACGCAGATATGGTTGGGATAGATCCTAACGTCATATCACACAAGCTGAACGTAGACCCTACTTTCAAGCCAATAAAGAAAAATGGGAAATGGCGAGTGTTTGGGTGAAAATTTACGATCGCACGGATCGACTTAAAATCATAAGATATCTTTCAGGATGATAATCCTGTATTAAGATAAGGTCCTGAGATAAGATACGTGTACCTTCGAACGATAATAGTTAATCATCGAACGATCTTCATACAAGACATCGTACGGGATGACCTGAGAACATACGATATCACACGATATTATACTAACGGCTAGATAAATCTTAAGTATGATTCTTTGTAACAGATTAGCAACGGATATCGAAGATCAAGTAACCGTTAAAGACCAAGATACGATCTCCATAAAAGCTCGACTGTTACGAACGAGAATCTAGCTACCATTAATTCAGTGAACCTACCTTGGACAGTATTCCAATAATTCATCTTATGACATCTTCCATCGAAGCAAAAGAAAAAGTACAGATGATTGAAGAAGTTTACAACTGGTCGCTCGATATATGGAATCATCTCAAATATGATAGACTTCCTGACGATAAGATGGAAGCAAGAAAAACCAAATCGAAAGCCTCACGATATACGATCTTTGAAGGAAAATTATATCGCAGATCCACATCTGGATTAATCTTACGATGCATAACAAGTAAGGAGCACATGAATCAGATCCTGCAAGAGATGCACGATGGAGAATGCGGAAACCATTCTGGAGGACGAAGTCTTGCGAATAGAATCTCACGACAAGGCTATTATTGGCCTACTCTTTGAGAAGATGCTATAAGGTACGTACAAAGATGCGACGCCTGTCAGAGACATTCAGGTACGTCTCACTTACCTTCCGAACCCCTACATTCTGTCCTAATCCCATGGCCATTTATGCGATGGGGAATGGACATCGTAGGAAAGTTACCTCCTGCTCCAAGACAGAAAGTTTTCTTAGTTGTTCTCACTGATTATTTTTCCAAATGGATCGAAGCTGTTGCTTTCTCCCAGGTAAGAGATAAAGAAGTTATTTCTTTTATTCAAACTAACATTATATATAGGTTTGGAGTACCATCGGAGATCATGTGCGATAATGGTTCGCAATTCATAAGTGAAAAGACTCGTAAGTTCTGCGATGAACGTGGAATCAGGTTAATTACTTCGACACCTAGATACCCTCAATCCAATGGTCTCGCAGAATCGAGTAACAAAGTCATCATTAATTCGATTCGAAAAAGACTAAAGGAGGCAAAGGGGAAATGGGTCGAAGAATTACCTTCGGTCTTATGGGCAAATCGTACGACTCCAAGGACTTCAACAGGACAAACACCTTTCTCCCTCGTTTATGGATGCGAAGCAGTACTACCGATCGAGTCTCAACTTCCAATCGCAAGACATCGTACGATGGAGCAAAACGTAATAGACCTATATTACGATCTAGATGCATTGGAAGAACTTAGAGAAAAAGCATTCCAAAAAATGGCATTACAAAAAGCCATGGTCGAACGACATTTCAACAAGAAAGTAAAGGCAAAAATCTTTCAAGTAGGCGATTACGTCCTACGACAGGTATTTCAGAATACTCAAGAGCTAAACGCAGGAAAACTTTCCATCAAATGGGAAGGACCTTATATAATCTCTAAGATTATTGGAAATGGTGCATACAAGCTTACAACCATCGAAGGTAAGGAAATTCCACGAAGTTGGAACGCAACACATCTTAAGAGGTACTACTTCTAAACCTTTTTTCATCTCTTATTATTATTTTATTACGAACGATTACTGACTTGGGCGTCGGAGCGCCTTAGCCATTCTTTTCTTGTCGCAGGTATCGCACGATTATCGCAAGTATCGCACGAATCTCGCAAGTTATCGCACGAATAATTAAAGCTTATAACGCACGATCAATTATTTGAAAATTATACGCACGCGCGCAAGACAAAACGCCAGTCGCACGATGCAAAGTAAAGAAACGTTTCTAAAAGAACAAAAAGTTCTAAAACACAAGTCAACAAGTACGATAAAACTAAACCATTCATTTCAAAATAAACAGTACTTAAACAAATAAAGAGTACTTAAATGGAAAGTCGTACGATTACAAATAAAATTAACTACTAGGAGGAGGGTTTGATCCTACGATCCCTGTATCACCGCCCGATGCCTCCACACCTACACCTTCTGCAGATCCAACGATCTGGGAGGGAATTTCTTCAGTAGTCAAAATCGCTGGAGTGGATCCAGAGACCATTTCATCTTGAGTCTCCTCCCCAACTGCAGCAACCTCAACAGGCTTCTCTCCACCCTCTTCGTCCAGATCCTTGAGATCATCAGCATCCAGGAGATCTTCAGATCCCATCAATTCACGGAACGCCTCCAATTCCTCTTTGGCGATTCCGGTAGTAAGGGTCCCGGCTATCACACGACGCATAAGGGCCGCACGAGCTACAACCCTTATTAACGCCGCCTCATCCTTTAAGTCTTGGATCTCGGACGTTAAGGCTTCTTCCCTCGATGCCTTCTCCAATTGCACCGCCTTCAACTCTTCCTCCAACTTGGACGCACGATCCAGAACGATCTTCATATGAGCTCGTTGCTCTTCCCTCACGTGCTCCACCTCCTCGAGCTTAGCCTCCAGGTCATCAATCTTGACCTGCTTAGCCTCCAAATCGGATGCAAGTTTAAAAACCTTCTCCTTTGCCTTGTCCGCCTCTTTCAAAGCAGCCCTTTTGAAAGGATTATGTGCAAGACAGTAACAGGTTTACCGTGTCCAATGTTATAAGGCACTAGTGGGTCACACTGCTACACACCCGAATAGAGATCATTTGGATTTACCAGTTCTGTGGAATTAATTAATTAGTATAATTAATTAATTAAGAGAGAAAAATAAATAATAGATATAGTCTATTTATTTATGGATATATATTAATAGTAAATTAATATATGGAAAGGATTAATTAAAGCCTATCGGGCTTAATAATTAATCGGGCTTTTCTATTAGGACATTACCATATTTACTAATATAAATATATGGTAAACCTAATAGGTTTTCTCAATTGAAATATTATTAGTAACTTAGAGAAAAAGAAAAAGCCAAACCTCTATCTCTCTCTCTCCCAAATCGTCCCACACACACACTCAACCGGGTTTTCGGTTTTTCGAGTTTTTGGTAATCCTAAGGCGGTCTAGCAGCGGTTCTCGTGGTGGTGCAGTAGCGGTGTATTCCCCGTTAGCTTTCCGGAAACCGTTTTTGAATCTGATAAGGTATTATTCTAAACCCCGTTGAAATTGTATCTAAACCTGTTTGGGATGGATCTTCTGGTTTGGGAATTCAGTTTTATTCCGCTGTGCATATTTAGTTTTTGTCTGCAATTCCCAACAGTGGTATCAGAGCCACTTCCTAAACGTTTAGATCAGGATTGTTTACTTGTGATAAACTGTTTATCGTTATTATGCTTTGTTAAAAATTCGATTTTTATCTGTTTGTTTTAAAAATTGGATTTTTATCGTTATTCACACGAACCACGATCGTCGATGGTGGAATCGCAGCCGTTTGCCGATCGAAACCACCATCCGAACGCCGGCCACCACGAACGATGGCAGCGGCGTTGGACTGATCGAGAGCGGGCGACGGTTGCGGTGGCGCTAGTCATCGTGGCCGTTCGCTGGGCTGTAGGCGGTGGTGGCGGCGGCTGTCGCCGTCGTCGCCAGACGAACCGCGCACCACCAACCGCCGGCTGCCTTGTGGCCTCGCCGGGCGGTGGCGGTGGTTGTTTTGTTTATCGCCGCACCACCGAGGATGGTGGTGGTGGCGTTGCTGTTGTTTAACGGCGGCGACCGAGGGAAAGGGTGGCGGCGGCTATGGCCGTCGTCGCCGGACCAGCCGTGAACCACCAGGCCACCCGCCGGCTGCCCTAAGGCCAAGCCGTAGCGGGGGCGGTGGCTGTTTGTTGCTTCCACGATCGCGGGCCACACCACCGAATGGTGGTGGTGGCGTTTGTTGTTGTTGCCGAGACCGCCGATCACGGCGGCAATGGCAGCCGTTGCTGCTGTTGTCATCGGATGGTCTAACGGCGGCGGCGGTGGTGACCTTGGTTGCCGCTGTCGTCGCCGGTGGTGTTTTCGGGTAAGGTTTCGTGTGAATAGGGTTGTTTTAACCAGATAGGTTAAAACCTCCGGATAAGATTAATTTTACGTTTTAAACTTAATTTTGGATAATTGTAAAACCAGTTAAGTTTTGTAATTTAGTTGAATCATGTTTATCGTAACTGCTTTATTTCAAGTTTGTTTTATTTGAACTGTTAGTTACGAGTGTCATAGCCAAGCCCCAGACCTATGGTTGCGTTTTGTTTTATTTTATTTTATCTCTGTTTTGGTAAGGGAGGCCTGCGTGCCATTTGCAACCCTTTTTATTGTAATTTTATTTTATGTATTTTAAATTACACCGAAGACGGAGAAAAACCATAGAGACGGACTTTGGAGACAGTGCCGAGGATGTCGGAGCCAGTGGGAGCTTTCTACCTTCATGCCTTGTGCGTTGTTTGTCACTTAGGTTAAAGACCGTCAGTTTAGTGTTGGCTCACTTAACTGACAATAGTTTAGGGGCAAAAGCTATGACACAATGTTTTACGTTTTTATTTAATTGCGTGGTTTGTTTTAATTGCGTGGTTGTGATAAAACGTAATTTCTAAAATCTAATGAGATGTTTTATAAAAACCTAGAGGTTCGATTGCAGAGTGTTTTTCGAATCAGTTTTAAAAATTAAGGTTTTTGAAAAACTGGCTAAAAACCCCTTAGGTTTAAAATCTTAGATCACGTGAGTGCGACCCACTTTGAGACCCTTTTGGCGTAAGGTACGCGGGTGTTGGAAGTGAACAAGCCTTGGACATCCGCGTTCAAACCCCAAGTTGAAAGGGGTGTGACAAGTACACCCAGTCTCAAGTGGTGCGATCTATTTTGGTTTTTGTAACAATTCACCGTGTCGTATCGGGCCAAAGCGCACTAGAGGGACTAAATATGCACGAACGTAATATTCGATGTCCCGACGTTTTAGAAGTCGTATTTTCGTTTAAAATGCGATTGGTATAAGTGGTTACCTACCAGAAATAGCATGGGTCGGTTTGTGTGATCAAGCCGCTTACCGACACATGTGAAATATGGGTTCTAGTCTAATAAACTTATTTTTCTAAGGGTAAATAAATTTATTAGAAGTTTTATAATCAATAAACTAAATCGGAATTTATTCTTTATGTAGATGTCTTATACTACCGTTCCGTTTTATTCACCTGAGGAATCACTTCGCCTAATTATGGGCAAGTGGAAGCTTACGGGCCAAAACTATCCAGTTTGGAAGTTGCATTTTGATAATGTCTTGCGCGGCCAGGATAAGCTTTATGTGATCAATAAACCACTATCACGACCTAAGAGCAATGCCCCTGAAGAGGAATTTGCTGAGTACTTTAGATTTATGGCTGATGAATCTGACGTAATGTCTATTCTGTCTTTCTCTGCTTCGCCCGAGTTCACGGTCGATCTCAGAGTTAAGTTCTGCCATGAGGTCGTGAAGGGTATAGAAAACCAGATTGGCTTCTATAAGAATTGTGGCAAGTATTTGATCATGAAAGAAATCTTTTCACTGAAGCTGAAAAGAGGCCAATCAGTTAAAGATCATCTCCTGGAGATAAGGAGACTCTTTAAGTGTTTGTCACGACTTGGATACAAGATGACTCAGGAGGAGCTTGTGTATCTGATGTGGTTCTCAATCCCGAAGGAGATTCGTGTCACAGCTAGTGGATACATGGGAGAACCCAGGATGGACGTGGCAAAGGTTCATGAGGATATTTTGGACAGTTTGGAGCCAAAGGAAGCAAGTGCTGATCTCATGGACAGTACTGATTGGATTGATGAGCTGGGAGATCTGAGTTGCCCAGAATGTGGTAGCCAAGATATCTGTGTCCACTCATTCAATGTTGACCAGATGGACATCGGTTTATCCGATGCGCCAGGTATCTTTATGATAGATTGTTTGATCACTTCTTATGAATCATGGGTACTTGATACAGGAAGTGGTAACCACATTTGTAATCATTTACAGGGATTCACTAGAAGGGAGACCTTGAGGAAGGATCGTTCGAACCTACGAGTCGGTGAAGGCACGATGCTTGTAGCTGATGCCGTAGGATCCTACAGTCTTAGTTTGCCCTCGGGTCTAGTTTTGGAACTCGATACTTGTTATTATGTTCCTAAGATGATCAAGAATGTTCTTTCTTTTGATTTATTGGTAGACCAAGGATTTTATTATAAATACGATTATAAAATGATTTCTTGCTTTAAAAATGACATGTTTTATTTCAAAGCAACTCCTTCGAATGGTCTATACATATTGAATCTCCAAGAAAGTAACAACGAAATCTATCATATAAGTAAAAGATCCAAAGACATTGAGGATCAAACTTACCTCTGGCATTGTCGGCTCGGACATATAAACAAGAAACGCGTAGAACTACTCCAGAAAGGAGGACTTCTAGGGGCTTTCGATTTTAAGCCCTTTAGTAATTGCGAATCTTGTTTGTCGGGCAAGATGACAAAGCATCCTTTCAACAAAGACAATGAAAGGGCCAATGACTTGTTGGAGATCATACACACTGATGTGTGTGGACCTTTTAGTCATGAGGCGAGAGGAGGGTACCGGTACTTCATTACATTTACTGACGATTTCAGTAGGTATGGGTATGTCTACCTGATACGACATAAGTCTGAAGCTTTTGAGAAATTCAAAGAGTTTCAGAGTGAAGTACATAATCAACTTGACAGGAAGATCAAGTTCTTAAGGTCAGACCGTGGTGGAGAATATCTTAGCCTGGAATTTGACAGTCATTTAAGAGAGTGTGGGATTGTTTCACAACTCACCCCTCCGTATACACCACAGATGAATGGTGTGTCAGAAAGGAGGAATCGTACCCTGCTTGACATGGTACGATCAATGATGTGTCGTTCCACGTTACCAGTATCATTCTGGGGACACGCGCTCGTAACAGCAGCAAATATACTGAACAAAGTGCCAACTAAATCGGTAGAAAAGACTCCATACGAACTATGGACAGGCAAGAAGCCTAAGTTGTCTTTTCTGAAGATTTGGGGTTGTGAGGTATACGTTAAGCGTACAACCTCGGAGAAACTCAAACCCAAATCAGACAAGTGTTTCTTCGTAGGTTATCCGAAGAACACACTGGGATACTACTTCTATAATCCTAGCGAGAACAAAGTATTTGTGGCTCGCAATGGAGAGTTTCTGGAAGAAAAGTTTCTCAGTCAAGAGAACACCAGAAATGATATAGACCTACAGATAGTAGAGGAAGAAACACCTGAACCGATTGTTGAGCCAGTCACTCAACAAGGTAATGTTGAGACTCAACCGGAAACGGTTGAGGAAGTGCAAACACAGGACCTTCGCAGATCCACTAGGATAAGGCAAGAACCAGATAGGTATCTTGGATTTCTAGTCTCCCAGGACGGTGGAGACCTGAATGAGCCTACATCCTATGGAGAAGCTGTATCAGGCGATGAGTCTGAGCAATGGCAGGAAGCCATGAAGGCGGAGATGCAGTCCATGTACGACAACCAAGTTTGGGAGTTGACAGATTTACCCCAGCACTGTAGGGCTGTTGGGCGTAAATGGGTTTTCAAGAAGAAAACTGACATGGACGGAAATGTGCACACTTTTAAGGCTAGACTGGTCGCAAAAGGTTTCACGCAGACTCATGGCATCGACTATGATGAAACCTTCTCGCCAGTAGCTATGTTAAAGTCCATTAGGATTCTGATGGCCATCTCAGCATATTTTGACTATGAGATTTGGCAAATGGATGTTAAGACAGCCTTCCTGAATGGGAAGTTAACAGAGGATGTCTACATGCAACAACCAGAAGGTTTTGTAGATCCAAAGAATCCTAATAAAGTGTGCAAGTTGCTAAAATCCATTTATGGATTAAAGCAAGCATCCAGAAGCTGGAACTTACATTTCGACGAGCGAATCAAGGAATTTGGATTTGCCAAAAGTGAGTTTGAGCCATGTGTTTACACAAAGTTCAGTGGGAGCATAGTAACCTTCTTGGTCTTATATGTAGATGATATTCTACTCATTGGAAATGACATACCAACTTTACAGAGTGTTAAAGCTTGGTTGAGCAAATGTTTCCAAATGAAAGACCTTGGAGAAGCCGCATATATACTTGGTATAAAGATCTACAGAAATAGATCTAGGCGGCTTATTGGGCTTATTCAGGGTACATACATTGATAAAGTCCTGAAACGATTCAGGATGGATGAATCCAAGAAAGGATTTATACCAATGCAACATGGTATAGTGCTAAGTAAAGCACAGTGTCCCGAATCTAGTCAAGATAAGGACAAGATGAAATCGATACCATATGCTTCGGCAATTGGATCGATAATGTATGCCATGTTATGTACCAGGCCCGATGTTGCTTACTCAGTAAGTGTAACGAGCAGATACCAGCAAAACCCAGGTGAAGCCCATTGGGTGGCTGTCAAGAACATTCTGAAATACCTGAGGCGTACAAAGGAAATGTTCTTGGTCTTTGGAGGTTCTAAGGATGAGATTAGTGTCACTGGTTATTCAGACGCTAGTTTCCAGACCGACAGAGATGATTACAGATCACAGTCAGGGTACGTTTTTACCCTAAACGGAGGAGCGATCTCGTGGAAAAGCTCGAAGCAAGACACGATAGCAGACTCTACCCCCGAAGCCGAGTACATTGCAGCTTCAGACGCAGCAAAGGAAGCGGTCTGGCTCAGGAACTTTATCACGGATCTAAGAGTTGTAGCCAGTATCTCTAGACCAGTGGATATTTATTGTGATAACTCTGGGGCTGTGGCGCAAGCTAAGGAGCCTAGAGAGCATCACAAGTCGAGACATGTACTTCGGAAGTTTCACCTCATCCGAGAGATCATCGGAAGAGGAGACGTTAGAATATGTAAGATTCCGACGGACGAGAACGTAGCGGATCCACTGACAAAGCCGCTAGCTAGAGTAAAGCATGAGACGCATGCTAATTCCATAGGGATGCAGTACCTGGATACTAGTAGCTAGTTTTAGTGTTGATTATTATCGTGGATTAATTTTTGAGACTAAATATCGTGTACGTTTTATTATTTTCACTGAGTGATGGAAATAAGGAGGATTTTTCATGATTGTCTCAAATTAACCAGTTTTAGCATATTTAGATATCCCTGATTTTATATACATGTTTTGTAAGTAAAATCTAAAAGTTCCGTAGCTACTTGTTAAGGTGGGAACCTTAGCAGGACTGTAACGCTATTATGGGTGTTTGGTGATTTATTCAACGAAACGAATAAAAGCACAAGTGATGTGGCCAAACATTCATAGATACTCATCAGAGTGTTTGAGTATTGGAAGTGACCAGTTTCAAGTCTGCTCCATGGAGCCTATGTCATGAGCATTGACTTGATGATAGGTTGTCCTTAGACCTGAGATATTTGGTCTGGAAACATGAGGACTGTTGTACTCTTAGCACGTTCTAACGCTGCGCCGTAACAGGGTGGCCATACGGGGCGTGACTAGATGCAGCGGAAGCCATGTGACCAGATGCAGATAGTCAAGAAGGGATTTACACCTCTGTAAAAGGAGAGATATTTCCGGGCCCCTTGACGGTTGAGATTGGCAGAAATGCGTTGCCACGCTCGGATAGAATAACAGTTGTTATTTAGAAAGTTCCGTTACTGCAAGCAATCGAGATCAGAGTCAAGAAAACTTGAGTTTAAGATTGAAGTCCTCCGCTCCATGTCTAAAACTCACTTTAGAGATATCGCGTGTAAAAGGAATGAACCTGTGTACAATTCTAGCGAGAATTGTTTCTCTGGATATAAGAGATCTTATAACCTGGTTAACCTAAGTGTCTGGCTAGGGACCTCCTTAGGCTAATGGTAACAGTAGAGTTACTTGTCTGGCACAAGTGGGAGTCTGAAAGGATTATGTGCAAGACAGTAACAGGTTTACCGTGTCCAATGTTATAAGGCACTAGTGGGTCACACTGCTACACACCCGAATAGAGATCATTTGGATTTACCAGTTGTGTGGAATTAATTAATTAGTATAATTAATTAATTAAGAGAGAAAAATAAATAATAGATATAGTCTATTTATTTATGGTATATATATTAATAGTAAATTAATATATGGAAAGGATTAATTAAAGCCTATCGGGCTTAATAATTAATCGGGCTTTTCTATTAGGACATTACCATATTTACTAATATAAATATATGGTAAACCTAATAGGTTTTCTCAATTGAAATATTATTAGTAACTTAGAGAAAAAGAAAAAGCCAAACCTCTCTCTCTCTCTCCCAAATCGTCCCACACACACACTTAACCGGGTTTTCGGTTTTTCGAGTTTTTGGTAATCCTAAGGCGGTCTAGCAGCGGTTCTCGTGGTGGTGCAGTAGCGGTGTATTCCCCGTTAGCTTTCCGGAAACCGTTTTTGAATCTGATAAGGTATTATTCTAAACCCCCTTGAAATTGTATCTAAACCTGTTTGGGATGGATCTTCTGGTTTGGGAATTCAGTTTTATTCCGCTGTGCATATTTAGTTTTTGTCTGCAATTCCCAACACCTTTCGCTCGCCATCTTCTCACGCATGTCGTTCTTGATGGTCTCCATTCGAGAATGAAGACCAAGGCTAGCTTGAAAACCCTGGAAAACAAAAAAAGTCAAGTACGATCGTACGATAATTATAAAAACGTACATTAAAAAGAAAACTCACCAGGAAGGAAAGACCTACAGCAGCAGCATCAATTTCCTCGAACCTCAGCCTCGCAAACTGTTCCTTTTGCGAAGGAAGTAGAAACTGTTCGATGGCTGGGAAGATGTCCTCCTTCTTCACGACGTCGCCTTCTAAGAAACCCTTTGGTTGGGTTATGTTCAAAGAGGACGACCCCACATCGAAAGAGGTCTTCTTTGGTAGCTTAACAGGAGTCTTCGCTTCGACTGATCCTCAGGAGGAGCAGACCTTAGTGGAGAAGCGTCGACCACATCATCCGTCTTTCGAGCGACTTCATGCGATGGGTCGATGGTCTCAGATGCAGACCTCGTACGTTTCGCTGGGGGCTCACCTCCAGCCATCTCTTTCTTCTTTAAAGCCGCTCTCCTTGCAGCCTCCAGCTGTTCTGCCCTCCTCGACGGTTTCTTCGATGATCCTACAAAAGTAAAACATATGTAAGAAACAAATAATAAAGCATTGTCGTACGATATATGTTAAACGTACGATCTACCTTCCATCTCTTCCTCTGAGATCACTTGAACTTCAGTATCCGTTTGTGTAACTTCCTCTTCACTCTCTATCACGATCTCTCTCGCCTTTTGAGTAGAGTAAAATCGTTCACCAATACTATACGATAAAAATCGTTCGACTACGGCCTTCGACTCTTCAGTAGGCTCGAAAGAAAAATCGATCTCTGCAAAAACATTTGAACGATTAGATAAACGAAATAAAAATAACAAGAATGAACGATTAGAATACACCTATACCTAAAGAATTCCACTCTGGCGCGACCCATCCACCTTCACCCAAAACCGAAGAAGAACGTACGAATACATATCGGGACTTCCATCCACGATCGTGCACTTGAGTACCATGTACTAACATGGAATCCCCTCTACCCTTTGGAAATAAACCGTATCGATCATAATCAGTTGGCTTCACGGAATACGCTGTAAGAAGGTCGTTGACAGTGAACGCAGGACGACCCCAGTACTTCGTCACCCGTTCAATCACTTGAATAACCCTCCAGAATTGGGGCATCAGTTGGCCAGGGGAAAGATTGAAACGAGTCATAAAAGCTCGAGACAAAGGACTATAAGGCCACTTCAAACCTATCTTAAATGGGTACTCAAAAAGTGCAAAAAACCCAGCAGGGGCATCGGCAGGTCTGATTTCACCCGCAACCTTCAACATCGCACTATCAGGTAACCCCAACAGTTTCCTAAGGGCCATAACATCTACAGAATCCTTAATGGTACTCTTAACCTCCATTGATTCGAAAAACTCTAGAGGACTTAAGCTATTCCTAAGACGATTAAAACGAAGCAAATCGAAATTCTTAGGGTTCTTATCAGCCTTAATCTTTAAACGCATGAAAATCAGAGAGAAGAAAATACCTTATATTGAAAATCGACTAAATCCTTGCCGAAAATAAAGGATTGATTTTGGAATGGATTGCGCAAACAATTTGGAAGATTTGTATCTAATTCAAATTGAAATCGTTTATTATATGGTAACTAAATTTCTCTCCAAGTAATGCAGGTCCAATCACGTTTCAACACGCGTCCAATTAAAGACGTTACGACGACAACTGTCATAACCACGTCATCATAACGACGTCATCGAAACCGTTCCATATTCGTTCAATTTAAACGAAATTAGTTCATTAACGACTGGTTATTTAAAGCTAACGATTGATTTTACAGGATAAGAGATTCAGAAATATTTAGAATAAATTTTTCTAAATCTCGGGGGCAAACTGTTTGGGTGAAAATTTACGATCGCACGATACACGACGATCGACTTAAAATCATAAGATATCTTTCAGGATGATAATCCTGTATTAAGATAAGGTCCTGAGATAAGATACCTGTACCTTCGAACGATAATAGTTAATCATCGAACGATCTTCATACAAGACATCGTACGGGATGACCTGAGTGTTAGGGATTATGTGCAGAGTTGACAAACCAAGTGATTACACATCCAATGTTACAAGACACTTGAGGGTCACACCTGTGAGGACCTATAAGTCGAACAAGTCAGTAGAAACCCCGAAATGGAGAGTTAGGATTTATAATAGTATATTATAAATCAGTTGGGTAATTTCAGTCAGAATTACCAAAGTTGGAGGGTTATTAATTAATTAGGATATTATATATTTATTAAGATAAATAAATATATATAATAGTTAATTAATAAAGATTTTATATATTAGATAAATATATAAATTATAATTATCGTATGCAAATTCTTTTCCAGCTAATTAAATAAGGAAAGGATTTGAGATAATTATCATAAGGAAACTGGATTCCATACAAACTATATTTTTCCTCCATATAAATAAAGCCTATGGGTTAAGGAAAAATAATAAGCTTTCAGTTAAGAAAAACCAGTTCCCAGTTTCCTCCCTCTCCTCTCTCTTCACCGGCGCCGATCAACCCCCCCCCCCCCCCCCCCCGGGTCGGATTCCAGTTTTGTTCGGGTTTCACAAAGTTCTGCTAGAGGAACGTTCGCTGGTCGATCATTGGTGGATCTATTCTCAAGCAACCAGGTAAATTGATCTAAACCAATAACAGGATTAAAACTATCACGATTAAAAGATCATTAGGCTTTATGGGTTTTTAGCTTTTATCGCTTCCGCACTAATAAGATCAAAACAGCGTGTTTTGATCACGTAGGTTTTATCAGTTTGATTAACCTATAAGATATATCAAACCAGCGAGGTTTTGATAGATCTGAGATATTCCTCGAGTCAGTTTGATTCGAGGATACCCACAAAAACCCAACAGTGGTATCAGAGCCATTGTTAATATATCGTTTAGTTTTATCTGCTTATCAATTTATCAGTCCTTGCGCGATCCGTTAAAATTATTGTTTCTTACATATCAAGTTTTAAAAATCTGATTTTATTGAGTTTAAATCTTTTATATGAAATTTTAGATTTTTAAATTGTTATTCATATGAAAAACCCGGAAAAACCATCACCGGAATGGTAATGGCTACGGTTGTAACACCACCACCGCACCACCAGCGTGGTGATTGCGGCTGGTCTCAGTGATCAATCGCCGGGCCTCACCACAGCGTGTGGTAGCGGCCCCGGCTGCCGTACAAAGGTTCACGCCACCAGGTGGGTGGCGGTGATCGACGGTCTCAGGCTAGGAACAACGGCTCAGCAGCGCCGTGTGCCATTGATCATGGTTGCAACAAAGATTGAACGGTAGCGACGCCGGCATTGAACGAAAAACCACCACCGCCCCATCGATTATGGTGGCGATGATGCCGAATTCAATCAAATCGCCGTGAGTAGTGGTGGCAACGGCTATGGCCGAGACCACCTTGATGGTGGTAGTAGCGTCGAAAGAAAACAACCAAACCACCGCCGGCTGCCATTAGGCCGTGCCAAGCGGTGGCGATCGACGGTGGCGGCAACCAATGCAGCCAATCGCCATACCGAACCATCCGCCGGCTGCCCTAAGGCCACGCCAAGGCAATGGTTAATCGCCGAATAATGGCGGTGATAATTTTGATCGCCGGCCGAAAACAAAAAAAAACACCACCACCAGAAGCCACGATCGTGGTGGTGGATGGAGGTGTTAAAACAATGGCCGTAGGCCACGCCACCCGATTGGTGGTGGTGGCCGAATCCATATCGAACCACGGATGACGCCAAGGCCAAACCACCTTCATGGTGGTGGCCGACGGTTTTGATGTTGGACCGTGGTTGGGGCGCGGCACGATTGTCATCGAAGCCGCTCACGCGGCGGCGGCCAAACCGCAACCACCAGAAGCCGCTCACGCGGTGGTGGATGGCGGTGTTATCAACAGCAATTGATAATGACCGAAGCCCGATCGCACCCAGGAACTAACCCGCATCCGGTTTTGGCCGGATTACGGTGGTGGCAACGGACATAAGATCACCGGCCGCACCCCAGATCGGTGGTGGCGGTGTCAAGCTGCGGCTACACCACCAGCGTGGTGGTGGCAGCGTTTTTCGGTGACCTTGGCTCGCGGCGATGGTCGGAAGACCAAACCGCAACCGGTGGTCGCAAGGCGGTGGCGTTTTTATTGTTGTTCCCGGCAAAGAAGGCCGCGCCAGACGGTGGTGGCCGACGGTATCAAACGGTAGCCAAACGCAAACGTTACTACCCTAGGGTTTTTCGTTTTGGGTCAAGTTACGTAATCAGGCCCAAGGCCTAGTTCTTTGGACCAAGTTATGGTCCAAAAGAGCTCGTTTGGTTTTTAAGACATCTTATCCAAAATAAATTTACTTGGAATTTTTTTATCCGATAAAACTTATTCAAATTAGTTTTAATTAATCTCTTAGGAAAATTAAAATTTTTCGAATAAGCCAGTTTTTAATTGGATCGTTAAAACCAGTTTAATATTTTTGGGTAAAAGGATTAAATGTTTTTTTTTTTGAGATTTATTATAAATCTCAGTTTTTAAAAGTTAAAACCGTCTAAAGTTTTTCTTTTAGGATTCATAAAACAGTTTGTTTTTCGAATCAGTTATAAAACCGAATTTTGCGATAATTGAAAACAAGATAATTTTAACGGATCCAGGTTTATTTTCTCGTGATTATAATATTGCTTTTATTGCATATATATACATAATTACATGATTGCTTGAGAACTATATATGATTTTCAGTTTGATTTTATATATATACGTTATAGTATTTGCCAACCTAGACCCTTGACATATTTGCGGGGAGGCCTGCGTGCCGTTTACAACCCCTTATGTAATAATGACCTTAGGATAGAAATTTGTTTTATTCTTTCGGGATGACGAGGCCAGTGGGAGCTACTTCATCACTACCGGAGTACTAACAAGCATGGCGAGGCCAGTGAGAGCTACGCGAGTTTAAAGCTTTTAGTGAAGTAGGTCATTATTGGTCCCTAGGAACAAAATTGGCAAATCCTATAACTATCTGTTTTACAATTGCGTAGTTGTTATAATTATCTGTGTGCATGATTAACTGCGTAGTTGATGCTAATAACTGTTAGTTTATTAGATATGTTTTAAAAGGAATTTTTAAAACAAGAAGAAAATAGGTTTTATTAACTTTTCAATCGAAAACCTTTAAAGTAAAGCACTTTAATAAAACCTAATGTGTTGTTATAAAAGGAGCAAAATTGACAGAACAGTTAGCTTTTGTCAGTCGGAAAGGGTTATTGAAACAGGTAGTTTCAATTAACCAGTACACTTTAAATCAGTTGATTTCAATTAGCCGATATTTTAAACAGCTAGTTTAAAATAACATGAATATTTAAAACAGTTAGTTTAGAATATTAATTGCTCTTTATAACAACGTATAGATGATTGTTTTATAAAAGGGCAAAGTTGACAAAACAGTTAGTTTTAATCAACTAGGTATGCTATTAAAACAGTTAGTTTTAATTAGCAAGTAATTTTTAAGAACAGTTAGTTTTAAAGTTACATGTATGTTTCAAACAGTTAGTTTAAAACATAATTAGCCTTTATAAACAATCAGTTTTTTCAAAATCCTGGAAATAAAGTTTTTCAAAACCCCGAAAATCATGGATCAGTAGTGCAACCCATTTAGGGGCACCTTCGGCGTAAAGTACATAGGCGTTGTAAGTGATCACACATTCGACGTCTGTGTTCAAACTGAAGCTGAAGGGGTTACATAACTCTGCGAATTATCTCCGGCTGGTACCGGCCAGAGTATAGTAATCAGGTCCCCAAAATGGTGAGATCTGTTTTGGTTCTATAATGTTCACCGGGTGGTACCGGGCCAAAAAGCACTAAGAGGGACTAAAACATGCACAGGTAGTTGCCATGGTCCCGAAAAGATCTAGGAGTCATGTCAGTTAGATATGATTGGTAAAAGTCCTTACCTACCGAAATAAATACGGGTCTGGTGGAGCAAGAACATTACGCACATCAGGACGTATGAAATAAGGATCCTAGTCCAATAAATTGATCATTTAAGGGTTTATTGATATTTTATTGGAAATTAGTCTATTTACAGCTGCTAAGACCAAAAGTTTTATTTTGTGTAGATGGCAAGCACTGTTACCAGCACTAACAATCTTTCCCTCCGCTCTATCCTGGAAAAGGATAAGTTGACCGGCTCTAACTTTCTTGACTGGGAGCGCAATCTGATGATTGTGCTCAGACATGAAAGAAAGTGGTATGTGCTTGAAGAGCCACTTGGGGAGGCACCTCCGGCAAACGCTCCGGCTGCTGCCAGAAATGCCCACAAGAAGCACTCAGATGATCTCCTTGATGTTGCCTGTCTGATGTTAGCAACTATGAGCCCAGACCTGCAAGCAGGGCTCATAAATACGAATGCTTACGACATGATCCGCCAGCTGAGGGACATGTTTCAGACTCAGGCTCGTACAGAGCGCTACGATGCCACCAAAGCATTCAATGAATGCAAAATGGTCAAAGGGACATCAGTAAGTGACCATGTCATGAAAATGAAACGGCACTTAGATCATCTGGAGAGGCTGGGTCATCCTGTTCCGTTGCAGCTAGCAACTGACACCATACTCAATTCACTGTCAGAAGACTACAGACCCTTTGTAGTCAACTACAATATGAACAACATGGAGAAAACAATAGCAGAATTGCACTCCATGCTTAAGACAGCTGAATTAAATATGGGGAACAAGAACAAGACAAAGGATGTCTTGATGGTAAAAGACGGAGGGGTTAAAAAGAAGAATGGGCAAGCTAGCACCAGTAAGGGAAAAGGACCAGTTCAGGCCATCCAGAGTGCACCCAAGAAAGGCAAGGGCAAGGGCAAGGGCAAGAAGGTTAAGCCAAACAAAGCTAGGACCGAGAATCGCTGCTTCATATGCAATGAGATCGGTCATTGGAGGCAAAACTGCCCTAAGCGTCATGAAGCAGGTATGTAAACCTCAGAAAATTTATGATTGCTTTTGTCACTTCTTACTTGTTAGCTTACAAGTATACTGATACCTAGAGCAAATGATTATTGCAGGAAATCAGAAATGAAGTGAAGTGCCCAGGAGTTGCCGAGGATCAAAGCACGAGATAATCTAAGTCAAGACATTTTTGAATTTATAGCTTTAAAACAGTTATTTTGGGGGTTTATGTTTTAAACAATGTTTGGATAATTATATTTTATAATTCGATGGTTTTATTTTTCAAAAGTTATTGTCTTGACAAATATCTGATTGTGCTTAGTATGATCCTAGTTGTTGATGCCTGTTATAATTACTTTAATGAAATTGAAGTAATTTGTATAAAAACTATCAAAACACACGAGATTCTATAGGAATGTGTTTTGAGAATAAAACATTTATGAATAATAGTTTTGTGATCAAAAGGAAGAATTTAAGATATTAACTCAGATAGCGTTAATAACAGCATTTATAAAACTAGAAAAATTCCAAGATCTGGAATTAGGATTTGACCAAATCCAGTTAAGTTTTATAAAAGAAATTCTCAAGAATTAACTAATTAAATTTGATCAAGTTTTATTCAAATGTTTTAAAAGGAGAATTTAGGATATTAACTCAGATAGCGTTAATAACAGTATTTATGAAACTAGAAGGATTCCAAGGTTTGGAATTAGGATTTAACCAAATCCAGTTGAGTTTCATAAAAGGGAAATTCTCAAAGTTCATTACTTGAAATTAGGATTGACTAATCAAAGTCTTGAATAAGTCAATAGTAAATTTTGAGTAATAGTTAGTTTTTATGCAAGCAAGTGGGAGCCCGATTATTCTCTATCTAGTCTAAGATAAAAAATAAAAGACATAATTATTGATATATCTCAGAATTCATAAATCCAGGTAGGATAAGAATTCATAAGATATAATTTACCCTTTTAGTTAAAAGGATAAAAGTTTCAAGACCCATGAAACAAAGGTCGTAACTGACTTAAAAATCAATAATTAAAAGTGTTGGATTGAAATATATAGCATTCCAGTAGATTTGCCGGGATTGCAAATGGAATCGGATTTCAGATAGAGATCATTCATCTACACAGCAACTAAGGAAAGTTGCAGTTTTACATATTCAGGAACTGGAAGTTGGTCCAGGTCTCCGAGTTCACGGAATATGATAAAAGACTAGTTATTGTTTAAGAAGTGTTTGCAAAACAATAATTAGCAGATACAAGTAGATCGTATGAACAGACTTGTGTTTTTGGTTATCACTTTGATTAAAATGGTAAACTTTAATCAAAGGGTTTAAAATTGAAGGTAGGTGATACTTCATTTTAGATCAGTATTTAACAAATGTTAAATAGACACTATGAAAGTTATTAAAGAAAAGACGTTCAATCTTGTTATTATTACAGCGTGTAACATGGACTATACAAGATTGATTTCTTTATCACTTTCACATTTTTGCATGTTTTTAATTAATCCAGGAATGAAACTAGTTTCCAGTTTTCATTCAAAATCTGTCCGTGACAACTTATCAATGTGGGAGCATGATAAGGTGTTAAAGTCATTGTGAACTTTTAGGTAGTTATGATCAGTTGCTGAATAACAGCTACAAGTGTTGTAGACTAAAAGTTACACAGATATTTGATAGAGTAGCAAATATCGGACGTGATCCGCGGTAGAGATTGCTTCTTGGAGTAAAGTCATAAGTGAATCTCACAGTGGTTGTCCCTATCACCTGAGGTATCTGATTTGATATCATGAGGACTACTGGATTCTTAGTGCACTCAACCGCTACGCCGTAACAGGGTGGCTATAAAGGGTGTAACTAGATTCAGCGGAAGCCGTGGTGTTAAAGGCAGGTATGCAAGATGGGATTTGCACCTCTTCTCAGAAGAGAGATATTTCTGGGCCCATCTTGACTGACTAAGTATACTGATGAAGTGCATGGCCATGCCCAAACGAACTGATTAGTTCTTTGTCGTTTACCTATCAGTAAAAGTCAGATAATCAAGAGAACAGAATCTTGAGTATTTAGAGTTGACACTTTCCAAGCTCATACTCATAGATGAAATATCGCGATGCAAAGGGAAAAGCCAAGATATACCCAATCAATGAACAGTAGTTTCATAGATACCGATTCCTCACGGAATGTTTATATCACCAAATCTGGGTATAAGAGTTCTTGTAACCTGGTCAGCCTAAGTGCCTGTCTAGGGGCCTCCTTAGGACCGTATAATCAAAGGTGGTATTGCCAACTTGCACAAGTGGGAGTCTGTTAGGGATTATGTGCAGAGTTGACAAACCAAGTGATTACACATCCAATGTTACAAGACACTTGAGGGTCACACCTGTGAGGACCTATAAGTCGAACAAGTCAGTAGAAACCCCGAAATGGAGAGTTAGGATTTATAATAGTATATTATAAATCAGTTGGGTAATTTCAGTCAGAATTACCAAAGTTGGAGGGTTATTAATTAATTAGGATATTATATATTTATTAAGATAAATAAATATATATAATAGTTAATTAATAAAGATTTTATATATTAGATAAATATATAAATTATAATTATCGTATGCAAATTCTTTTCCAGCTAATTAAATAAGGAAAGGATTTGAGATAATTATCATAAGGAAACTGGATTCCATACAAACTATATTTTTCCTCCATATAAATAAAGCCTATGGGTTAAGGAAAAATAATAAGCTTTCAGTTAAGAAAAACCAGTTCCCAGTTTCCTCCCTCTCCTCTCTCTTCACCGGCGCCGATCAACCCCCCCCCCCGGGTCGGATTCCAGTTTTGTTCGGGTTTCACAAAGTTCTGCTAGAGGAACGTTCGCTGGTCGATCATTGGTGGATCTATTCTCAAGCAACCAGGTAAATTGATCTAAACCAATAACAGGATTAAAACTATCACGATTAAAAGATCATTAGGCTTTATGGGTTTTTAGCTTTTATCGCTTCCGCACTAATAAGATCAAAACAGCGTGTTTTGATCACGTAGGTTTTATCAGTTTGATTAACCTATAAGATATATCAAACCAGCGAGGTTTTGATAGATCTGAGATATTCCTCGAGTCAGTTTGATTCGAGGATACCCACAAAAACCCAACACTGAGAACATACGATATCACACGATATTATACTAACGGCTAGATAAATCTTAAGTATGATTCTTTGTAACAGATTAGCAACGGATATCGAAGATCAAGTAACCGTTAAAGACCAAGATACGATCTCCATAAAAGCTCGACTGTTACGAACGAGAATCTAGCTACTGTTATAGCCGTTGCATTAAAGGTACAATTATGAGACGACTGTTACATTCTGATCAGCTATAAAAAGAGGCCGAAGCCATCATTTGAAGACATCTGATTACTCTGGAACATATTAACATTCTCCTCAACTTCTATATTATTCTTTGTAACTTACATTCTGTTTCACTGTAATCGTACGATATACATTGTAATTCTCGAGGACACCACCCCTTATTGGTGATACTTAGTGCAACGTCGACTATACCCTTTTAGTCGGCCGCAGGTTTTTTCCTCGACCTCGAGGTTTTTCCTGCGTCATCAACTGTCTTGTTTATTTATTTATTTCATCGCACGATTTATCGAACTAGATTTCTTTCTCTCGACGGATTTGCCTCACAACATCTTACGATATTAAATTGTGTAATTTTTTACCAAAACAGCGAGTTTGTATCGACTTCACAGATTTGAACAAAGCTTGCCCAAAAGATGTTTTTCCGCTACATCACATTGACGCAATGGTAGACGCGACGGCAGGACATGAATTGCTCACATTCATGGACGCATATTCAGGATACAATCAAATACTGATGCACATGGACGATCAAGAAAAAACAGCATTCATGATAGACAAAGGCATATACTGTTATAAAATAATGCCATTTGGTCTTAAGAATGCAGGTTCGACATACCAAAGGCTAGTGAATATGATGTTCAAAGAACATCTTGGACGTACGATGGAGGTCTACATCGATGACATGCTTGTGAAATCAGAACGATCGATGGACCATGTGGATTATCTAAAGCAATCGTTCGACATCTTGCGACAATACAAGATGAAACTCAACCCAACTAAATGCTCTTTCGGAGTACGAGCAGAAAAATTCTTGGGTTATTTGGTGACACAACGAGGAATTGAAGCAAGCCCGGAGCAAGTGAAAGCCATCACTGAATTACAATCCCCAAGAAATGTCAAAGAAGTTCAGAAACTAACAGGACGTGTGGCTGCTTTAAACCGATTCATCTCACGATCATCGGATAAGTGCCACTTGTTCTATAATGTTCTTCGTAAAAATCAAGGTTTCTTATGGACGGACGAGCATGAAAAAGCTTTGCAAGATTTAAAGCAATATATGGTCTCACCACCATTATTCACTAAACCAGTCGAAGGCGAAAGCTTGCAGCTATATCTAGCAGTAAGCAATAATGCGACAAGCGCAGTGCTCATACGAGATAAAGACCAACAACAACGACCAATTTACTACATAAGTAAATCCTTCCTCGATGCGGAAACCAGGTACACATCAATGGAAAAACTACTACTAGGCCTCGTGACTGCTGCAAAAAAGTTAAGACATTACTTTGAATCGCATCATATTATTGTCGTAACTAACTATCCGCTTAAGACTGTCCTACGAAAGCCTGAGCTCACAAGACGTCTAGCTAAGTGGAGCATTTACCTCAGTGGGTTCGACATCGAATTCAAGCCCAAGAAGGCGATAAAATCACAAGCATTAGCAGACTTTGTAGCAGAATTCAGTCCTGGATTAGAACCGACGACGTGCGACGAGGTTCATAATGTGACGATTCAAGACAACAAACCCTGGTTACTCTATGTTGATGGATCCTCGAACGCATGAGGATCAGGACTAGGTGTTGTCTTAAAATCCTCACAAGGGGGAAACATGGTGTACTCCATACGATGCGAGTTCAAGGCCACAAACAATAAAGAAGAATACGAAGCCTTGATCGCTGGATTGGATATAGCTCATAAACTAGGGGTAAAGCACCTGCACATACGAAGTGATTCCTTACTTGTAGTGAATCAACTAAATGAAGATTTTCAAGCAAAGGACTCAAAGATGACGACTTATCTCAAGATCGTCAAAGATCGGGTCACACAATTCGACCACTTCTTGATAGAGCAAATTCCAAGAGATTTAAACACACAGGCTGACGCATTAGCTAATTTGGGATCTGCATTCAACGATCCATCTATGGAAAGCATCCCTATACTCCATCTTACGACGCCAACAATCGAAATAAAAGAAGAAGTACAGATGAATGAGGAAGTCTACAATTGGTCGCTCGATATCTGGAACTATCTCAAGCACGACCAACTTCCCGAAGATAAGATGGAAGCTCGAAAAACAAGATCTAAAGCTTCATGGTATACAATCTTTGAAGACCAACTCTATCGAAGATCCACATCTGGACTTCTCTTACGATGCGTCACGAGTCAAGCTCAAATGAATCAAATCCTCCAAGAAATGCACGACGGAGAATGTGGAAACCATGCAGGGGACAGAAGCCTTGCTAACAGGATCTCACAACAAGGATATTATTGGCTAACTTTACGAGAAGATGCAATAAGGTATGTCCAACGATGCGATGCTTGTCAAAAACATTCAGGTATGACTCATCAACCATCTGAACCTTTGCATTCTGTTTTAATTCCTTGGCCATTCATGCGATGGGGAATGGACATCGTGGGTAAATTACCTCCTGCTCCTGGACAAAAAGTATATCTACTGGTGCTTACTGACTACTTCTCAAAGTGGATAGAAGCTGCTGCTTTTTCGCAGGTCAGAGATAAAGAAGTCATATCTTTCATCCAGAATAATATCATATATAGATTCGGCGTACCATCTGAAATCATGTGCGACAATGGCTCACAGTTTATAAGTGAGAAAACTTGTACGTTCTGTGAAAAACGTGGGATCAAATTGGTTACATCTACTCCAAGATACCCTCAATCCAACGGATTAGCTGAGTCCAGTAACAAAGTCATTATTAGTTCGATCCGCAAGAGGCTAAAAGGAGCAAAAGGTAAATGGGTGGAAGAACTACCTTCTCTCCTATGGGCAAATCGAAAGACACCAAGAACATCAAAAAAACAAACTCCATATTCTTTAGTATATGGATGTGAAGCCGTCCTACCTATTGAAGCCCAAGTACCCATTGCCAGGAATCGTACGTTCGACCAAAATGCTATAAACTTGTCCTACGATGGCTGCACAGAAAGGAACTATCGAACGATAATTCAATAAAAAGGTAAAGGCCAAAATCTTCCATGTTGGAGATTATGTCTTACGACATGTGTTTCAGAACACTCAAGAGCAAAACACTGGAAAACTTTCCATCAAATGGGAAGGACCTTACATAATTTCCAAAGTTGTTGGAAATGGAGCATACAGACTTACGACGATGGAGGGTATGGAAATCCCACGCAGTTGGAATGCCCATCACCTCAAAAGGTATTATTTCTAACCTATTTACATACGATTTATTCCTTATTATCTATTACTGACTTAAGCATCGGAGCGCCGTTGGCCAAGCCAACGGCCACCCCTTAGTCATTTCTCTTCGCAGGTATCGCACGACAAATCGCAAGTATCGCACGATAAATTAAAAACACTGCATGCTTATCGCAGAGATTGCACGATTGAAATCGCATGAATCACAAGTTAAACGCTTTAAACGCATGATTATTTCGCAGGAGCGCAAGACAAATCGCCAGTCGCACGAATACTCTCATGAGTATAATAAGAAACGTTTCTATAAAGCTAAAACGCACGATAAACAAAAGCATGCAAAATGACAAAAGAGCTACAAACGCACGATACAAAGCTATAACGCACGATATAAAACAAAAACCTTCGATTAAAGATTCAAAATAAATTGCCTAAACGGCAAAGTACAAAAATAAATCGTATGATTACAAATAAAACTATTCTAAAGGAGTATTGGATGGAGGCAGGTTTACGATGGGGACTTCTTCTTTAATGATCTGAGCCGCAGGTTCGGATCCAGGAGCTTTTTCTTCAATATCTCCCTCCCCGACAACCGCGACTTCGACCTCTGCCGGCTTGTCGTCCGTCGTCTTCTCCTCATCGAGATCCTTGAGGTCATCATCTTCCAGGAGGTCCTCAGACCCCATTAGCTCTCGAAAAGCTGCCACCTCATCACTCGCCATCTTCGGGTGATAGTCCCAGCAACCACACGACGCATAAGCACGGCTCGTACGACCACTCGAACCAAGGCGGCGTCTTCCTCGAGCCCTTGGATCTTCGACGTAAGGGACTTCTCTTTTTCGGCCTTCTCTCAACCTCTCTCGCTGCTCAGCATGAAAACGCTCGCTCAGTTCCAGTTTAGACTCAAGATCACCAATCTGGACCGACTTGGCATTCACCTCGTCGGCCAGCTGAGCCATTTTCTTCTTGGCCTTCTCAGCCTCCTTCTTCGCCAACTTCGAGTAGCTCTGGTTAGCCAACATCTCCTCCTTAATCCTAGCCATCCTCGACTGGAGGCTAAGACTAGTCTAAAAGGCCTGCAAAAATTAAGAAAAGCGTTAGAAAACGTACGATTAAATAAAAGTCGTACGATCAAGATAAAAAGATTACCAAGAAGGACAGGCCGGTGACAGAAGCGTCCAGATCTTTGATCTCCGCCTGCTCCATACGTACCTTTTGAGCAGGGGAGTGGAATTGTTCCAGGACAGGGAAAATAGACGCCGTCCTAATGACGTCGTCCACCATAAAGCCCGAAGGAATCTTTATGGTCATGGTTATAATACCAGACCCTTCGACGCCTTTTCCCTTGTCAACCCCCGAAGAGGATTGACCAATTACCCCCTCTGGAGGGCAAAATTTAGAGGAACTGCCTCCTCTCCACCTTCAGCCTTTCGTTTGGCATCCTTAGGTGGAGGGCTTCCCCCGACGAACGACGACCGAGTTCTTTTGGACGTCGAACCTTCAGCAGCTGCGGCCTTTCTTTTGGCAGCCCTCGCAACGGCGTCCATTTGTGCCGTCTTCTTCGGTTTAGCTACAGATCCTACAAGAAACACAGGTTGATCAGTAAAAACATTCGACAAACTAAACGTACAACCTAAGGTATTTAAACGTATGATTTTTACCTTCCATGTCCTCGGTTTCTAGTATTTGAACCTCGGGTTCAACGTCACTTTCCTCACCGCCCTTTGATGTCCTGAACGTACGATTAGTTACGCTGTAACTCAAGAAATGCTCGACCGCCTCGGTCGACTCCTCAAATGTAAACTCAATGCCTCCAAAAAAGGACGCACGATTAGTAAATCATAAAAAGCAATATAACAAAAGAAACAGGTTAAAACTAAAGTTACAATTCGAGTTCCATTCAGGAACGACCCAAGAGCCATCGCCTACAACCGATGACGACCATACAAAGACGTATCGAGACTTCCAGCCTCGATCGTTTACTTGGGTACAATGGACAAGCATCGTATCATTCCTACCCTTTGGGAACAACCCATAGCGGTTGTAAGGCAACTTCGACACGTTGTAAGCAGAGAGGAGATCGTCGACAGAGAATGGAGGATGACCCCAATCCCGAGTCACTCGTTCGATGACCTGGATAACCCTCCAGAACTGAGGCATCAGTTGTCCATGAGAGATATCGAAACGAGTTATGAAGGCCCTGGACAACGGAGAATAAGTCCATCGAAACTCGATCATGAACGGATACTCGAACAGGGCAAAGAACCCCATCGGAGTATCCACCGGCCGAATCTCTCCGGCCACTCTAATCTGGGCATCCTCCGGCAGCCCTGTGAGTTCTCTCAACTCACCGACATCTAGGCTATCGCTAATTGAACTCCTAACCTCCATTGATACTATGCAATCTAGTCGATCTAAACTATTTCGTAATCGTGTAACCTAAGAACGTCTAAACTTCTAGAACTCTTCTTAGCTAATGATTTCAGACGTATGAACGAAGGAAAGAGAAGAGTACCTTATATGCTCTAATCGCTCAAGATCTTTGCCGAAAGAATCAAAATCGGATTGGGAAGTGATTGCGAAATCAAAGGAGAGTGTTGAGTCTGAAGATAACACTGCTAGAAGGTTACCACTGCTAGCTTTGGAGATACTACCATTGCTAGTTCATCTGAAGATTACCACTGCTAGTATGTGTGTTAACACTGAAGAACAACTTACCACTGCCAGTACAAGAGTTATCACTCCTAATACAAGTTACCACTGCTGGAACAGAATTGCCACTGCTGTTGAAGATTACTACTGATTCTGTTCTGCCACTGCTGAGAAGATCAAGATAAGGAAAGGATTTTGTTGAAGAAGATATGGGATAGATACGATTATCTTGGAGATTATCTAGAGTAGATTTACTTTCCTTATTGTAATCTGTAACTCGTATAAATAGTTGATAGGTTTTCAATGTTTAGAGACGAGTCTTTAAGCTTTTGTTTAGAATTATTAAGCCTCAAGATTGTTCTTGAATCCCTGCAATTGAGAAGAGTTTCACGTCTGGTTTGAGCCTGTTCAAATCAGATTGGGGCTTTGGTTGTAATCATTAAGCTTTTTGAGTAATACACAATTTGTTCTACAATTCATTGTTAAGTCAATCAAAGTGTTATTTCGCAAACTTCTTTGATTTAGTTTTCTGATTCTTGATAATTTCGATCCTGTCAAGTGGTATCAGAGCTAGTTTAATTCAGAAAACAAATTAACAATGGATACTCAGGAAACTGTCTTGGTCTCTAAAGTTCCCATGCTCAAACCCAATGAGTTTGACATGTGGAAAATCAGGATCCGTCAATACATGCTTCTCACAGGACTATGGAATGTGGGAGGTTGTTGAAAACGGACCTGGTACAGATGAAGGGGTTGTTGAAGGAGCTGCAAGACCCCCTCCCAGGAATGATGCAGATAGGAAAAGAAGGCAAACAGAGATGAAAGCTTTAAGTACTTTGTTGTTGGCTATTCCCAATGAATACCAACATCAATTCAGTACATATGCAGATGCCAAATCTCTCTGGACTGCTCTAGAGAAGAGGTTCTTAGGAACTAAAAGCACAAAGAGGAACCAGAAGGCCATTCTGAAGCAACAATATGAGAACTTCACATCCCTGAAGAATGAATCTATGACACAAACCTTTGATAGATTCAACAAGCTGATTGGAGAACTTGCAACTGTAGATGTGAAGATGGATAAAGATGATGTGAATAGAAAATTCCTTAGATCTCTTGGAGAGGAATGGACTATTTACACTGTCTCATTCAGACAAGGAGATGCTTTAGAAGACAAAGAACTTGAAGATCTATACAATGATCTAAGGATCTTTGAAGCAGAAGTAGAGAAGAAGAAAAGACCCATTGGATACTCTCACAATACTGCTCTTCTTTCTTCTGAAAACCCTAGTTCTTTTAATACTACTGCTTTTAATAATACCACTGCTACATATAATACTACTGCTAATGAAACTATTTCTAATGTAAATTCTTGTACATCTCAGGAAACCAATGATGATACAGTTCTGGAAGCTTTCTTAGCAAGTCATGTCAAATCATCATTGATCAATGATGATTTGGATCAAATCAATGCAGATGATCTTGAAGAGATGGATATCAAGTGGCAGATGGCTATGCTCACTCTGAGGATATGTAAATTCGAGCCACTACCAATCCGTTAACCCCAACGAATACCTCAGAGGTGGTAGCGGACCACATGGGCAGAGCGTTCATGCGAGCTACCTCAGCGGTGGAATTTCCTTCCACATGGGCAGATCGTCTTCCAACGAGTACCTCAGCGGTGGGGACCTACCCCACATGGGTAGCCGTTAATTCCGAAATAGTGCACCCTTCACTCGTCAGTCCTTCGGGTGGGTCTTGGTACCAAATAGCGCTATCCACTAAGTCATAGGCTCCTAATGAGTTAATGGTAGTGTATATTCTAAGGGGCAAAATTTACTCGCACATATCATCACAATGCATATTCACTTGCTAGAAAGCAACACTTGTACACAATTCACATAACATTTGCTAGAAGACATACGTGTACACAATTCACATAACTTTGCTAAAAAGCATACGTGTACACAATTCACATAACTTTGCTAAAAAGCATACGTGTACACAATTCATATAACTTTGCTAAAAAGCATACGTGTACACAATTCATATAACTTTGCTAAAAGCATACGTATACACATTTCACAAAATCTTTTATTATCAACACGCTTTTCACCCCAAAACACGTAAAAACGGTAAAAACGGGGGCTGTGAATACTCACCTTGAGTGGTTTTAGCGTTTAGACAATCGTTAGTGCGAGGTTAAGTCACGACTCCGATTCTACCAATACCCTAATACAAACGTAGTTGTCGTAAGTTCTAAATTTTACGGTCCGTAAATAATAAATCAATTCCGATATCCATATAATGCCTTTATTATATTTTAATAAGTTCATTTTAATATAAAATGTCTTTTTTGTTAGATAAGATTATGATCCAAACACATGGGAATTAGGAATGTTTGTAAAGTAACATTTTTGAAATATTCCACTTCTGGCAGATTTGTTCCAATGCAAAGGTGTCACCATTAAACCTAGTTCCAAAGGGAGTTAGGTTTCAAAATTTTTACCTACTGGAATTTGGGATATTAGCATCAATCCCACAATTTTTCATAATTTTTGGAAGTGTTTTACATATTTTAAGAATTTTTGTAAAAACAGTGGGCACCTTTTATTTTCAGAAAAACATGTCAGTGATGTTTGCTTCATAAAGAATTCATCTTCCCACCAAATCACGAATTTCAAAAGGGATTTTCTAGATAACACATATACCAAGCTAATGAGACAAATTTCACATCATTTGGGTGATTTTTGAGGGAGATATGGCCTCTTAAAGTCGTGCATGTGCAATTTGCCACCATGGGACAGCCTACACCACTAACTTGTTTTCATTGGTTGAAGCCTCAAAAGTCCACCAAATCACATGATTTTGGATTCTTTAGAAAGCTATCTCAGAGAACTTGAGTTTGAAATCAAAAATCGTGCATTTTGGATAATTTGTCCAAGAGATATGCATGCATGATGATGATACAAGTTTTCTGACCAAAAGCTGATGAGCTTCAAAAAGTTTTTAAATGGTTGGAGGGGTTTTACTCCGAATTTTTAAGTGATTCAAAAGGGATTTTCTTCCTAACTCATCAAATTTCAATATATCAAATTTTTGTAGAAAAATACCTCAGTTTACTATACTTTTGAGACGTCCAAACACAAATGCAAAATCTGACAGCAACATTCAAAATCAAACTAACTCCTTTTCACCAAAACTCTTATAAACTTTGAAATTTTTGGGGTTTAATGGTTATGAACTTCAATCCCCCAATCATATAACATAAAAAGAAGATGAAATAAACTTTGAAGAACATCTAAACACATGCATGTAATACTAAAACGATTTTCAATCCAAAATGATTATCAAAACACCAAAATGAGTGATTTTTCGCATCAATCTTGTGTTTATATGGAGAAGTCATAGATTTTCACCATTTTCGAATGTTCTAACACATTGTCCTGGCTCAATCTCTTCCTCAAACATCAAGGATGATGTTCATCCAACAAAGAGGATTTAAACCTCAAACAAAAGTAGAAAAAGCTCCAAAATGAGCAAAAACCGAAGCTAGAATATGTCACACCACTTTACCTTTGATAAAACGACTATGAGGACTTCAAATCCTTGTTTGAATCTTCTAAAAAAACTCAGATTTTGGAGGAGAAGATGGCTGGTTTTTAGAGAGTTTAGAGAGAAAAATAGAGAGAGAAAAAGGTTAGAGAGAGAGAGAGAGTGATTTCAAATGAAAAGAAATAGGGGTTGTGATGATTTTAATTCTTGGAAACAAAAGAAAAAGAGAGAGAGTCATTGGGAGGGGGGGGGTGGCCGGCCCTTGTGGGGCCCACCCACCTCTCACACATAAATTTTTTTTTAAATAAAATGGGGTGTATTTTATACTGCTAATTCAAACACAGTACCGGGTTTTGGTGCGTTTTGGTAGAAATCGGCTTTTTCGAGGGTACTTTTGGATTATTTAAATTAGTTTACTTATTTTTAAATATAATAACTTAATTATCTAAGAATTTCTTTAAAATTTGGCATTATAGGATTATCGGGTGACTTCGGGCCGGTTCGGGCTTTTTCGGGCAGTTTTCGGGACTTTTAGGTTTTAGCCTAAATTTTTCACGCAAACTAACCTACTATCACTTAAAAAACTTAAATAACTAGTTTTTAACCTACGGAAACGCTACTGTGTGAGTTAACGAGTAGCTAACCTGAAGGTCAAAACTGACAGTTGTCACATTTACCCCCGGTTGAAAGAAATTTCGTCCCGAAATTTAATTCTTGCTGCTACCGCAGGGGTTCTTTGTGAAGAGATGCGGGTACTTGTCTTTCATGAACGCCTCCCGCTCCCAGGTGAACTCAGGTCCGTGCCTGGAGTTCCATCGCACTTTGACAATCGGTATTTTACTGCGCCGGAGTTGCTTGATTTCTCGATCAAGAATCTCAATAGGTTCCTCCGTGGCGCGCAGTTGTTCATCGATTTGTATTTCCTCCAAAGGCAAGATCACTGTCTCTTCCGACAGGCATTTCTTTAGATTGGACACATGAAACGTGTTGTGAATAGAGCTGAGCTCTAAGGGTAAATCTAGTCTGTATGCGACGGGTCCGATTCTTTCCATGATCTTAAATGGTCCAACAAAACGAGGGCTCAATTTCCCTCTCTTTCCAAATCTTATCAGTACTTTCCAGGGTGATACCTTTAGTAACACTTTATGGCCAACTTGGAATTCTAACGGCTTTCGCCGATTATCAGCGTAGCTCTTCTGGCGATCCCTGGCCGCTTTAAGCTTCTCCTGCACCAGCTTAATCTTATCAGTGGTCTCCTGTACGATGTCAGGTCTAAGCAGTCGACTCTCTCCCACTTCCAGCCAGTTGAGTGGGGATCTGCACTTGCGTCCATACAGTGCTTCGTACGGGGCACACTGAATACTTGCATGATAACTGTTGTTGTAGGAGAATTCAACTAATGGTAGATGATCATCCCAGCTGCCTCCGAATTCTAACACACATGCACGCAGCATATCCTCCAGTGTTTGTATGGTCCTTTCTGTCTGACCGTCAGTTTGTGGATGATAGGCGGTGCTCAAATCCACGCTGGTACCTAATGCTGCCTGTAGTGACTGCCAAAATTGTGAGGTGAATCTGCTGTCTCTATCGGAGATGATCGAGATCGGCACTCCATGTCGCATAACTATCTCATCGACATACAATTGCGCGAGCCTATCAATGCTATAAGTTTCCCTTATTGGTAAGAAATGCGCAGATTTCGTGAGTCGGTCAACGATTACCCAAATCGAATCATGGCCCTTTTTAGTCTTGGGTAACTTGGTCACGAAATCCATTGATATCCGCTCCCATTTCCATTCTGGGATTTCCGGTTACTGTAATAGTCCTGACGGTTTCTGGTGTTCTGCCTTGATTCTTGCACAAGTCAGACATTTGCTCACATAGGTGGCGATATCCTTCTTCATCCCAGGCCACCAATAGTGTTCCTTCAGCCCTTTGTACATTTTGTCAGCACCTGGGTGTATCGAGTACTTTGATTGATGAGCTTCATCCATGATCAATTTCCTTAACTGATCGACTTTCGGAACCCAAATTCTATCCTTGAAATAACGCACTCCATCCGTTCTCTCCTCAAACTCCTCCTCCATCTTGTGAAGTGTCTCCTTCTTTAAATTGTCAGCCTTCAGAGCTTCTCTCTGAGCTTCCAATATCTGGCTTTTCAGGCTGGTCTGCACTATCATTCCCATTGCTCGCGTTCTTGTAGGCTTCACCCTTTCCTTCCTGCTTAGCGCATCAGCTACGACATTCGCCTTCCCTGGATGATACTTAATCTCGCAGTCGTAATCGCTGAGCAACTCAACCCATCTTCTCTGCCTCATGTTCAGCATTTTCTGATCGAGAATATGCTGGAGGCTCTTATGGTCCGTAAAGATGGTGCATTTGGTGCCGTAGAGATAATGTCTTCCAAATCTTAAGGGCAAACACCACTGCTCCGAGCTCCAAGTCATGAGTGGTGTAGTTCTTCTCGTGGACCTTCAGTTGTCTTGATGCATAGGCAATGACTTTCTCATTCTGCATCAAAACACATCCTAAGCCTTGATTGAAGCATCGCAATACACCACGAAGTTATCCGTTCCCTCGGGTAACGCTAGAATGGGTGCATTGCACAACTTATGCTTGAGCAGTTGGAATGCTTCTTCCTGCTTCTCTCCCCAAATAAACTTCTTATCTTTTTGCGTTAAGGTTGTCAGCGGCTGCGCAATCTTAGAGAAATTTGCAATGAATCGCCGGTAGTAGCCTGCCAATCCGAGAAATTGTCAAATTTCCGTTGGTGTCTTCGGGGCTTCCCATTTCTTTATGCCATCGATCTTGGCTGGGTCGACGTGTATTCCTTCTTTGTTCACCACATGACTTAAAAAGTGAACTTCTCGGATCCAAAATTTGCACTTTGAGAATTTGGCATAAAGCTTTTCAGCTTTGAGTAGTTCCAGTATCAGCCTTAAATGATGCTCGTGGTCCTCCTTGCTCTGTGAGTAGATCAGGATGTCGTCTATGAAGACAATCACGAACTTATCCAAATACGGTCGACATACTCGGTTCATCAGATCCATAAATACTGCCGGAGCGTTCGTCAAACCAGAAGGCATGACCAAGAACTCATAATGACCATAACGAGTTCCGAACACCGTCTTTGCAACATCTTCCTCACGAACTCGCATTTGGTGGTATCCGGATCGAAGATCGATCTTGGAGAAGTATGTAGCTCCTTGCAATTGATCGAACATATCGTCAATGCACGGAAGAGGGTATCGGTTCTTGATGGTGATCTTGTTCAGCTCCCTATAATCGATGCACATGCGAAAAGATCCATCCTTCTTCTTGACGAACAACACGGGGGCTCCCCAAGACGAAGAGCTGGGTCGGATGAATCCCTTTTCTAACAGTTCTTGAAGTTGATTTGACAGCTCCTGCATCTCGGACGGCGCTACACGATATGGCGACTTCGCTATGGGGCCTGCTCCGGGAACTAAGTCAATGTGGAACTCTACTTGTCGTTGTGGAGGCAATCCAGGTAACTCTTCCGGAAATACCTCAGGAAATTCTCGCACAACTGGAATATCTTGGATTTGCTTCTCCTTTGCTTTCTTATCTATGACGTGTGCCATGAACGCCACGCATTCTTTCCGTAGATGACCTCGCATTTTCATGCATGTCACTATACTAGATCTTGGTGAACCCTTTTTAGTTCCCAATGCGAATGCCATTCCTTGAGCCTTGCATCCTTAATCTCTTTGATTGGCTTGCGTTGCTTTGTTCGTCCTCTTGGTGCTGCTTAAGCCTTTATTCAGCGCGAAATACCTATCTTTAGAGTGGTTTAGGGTTCCGTACTCTTAGCACCCTTTCCGGTCCTTCTGACCTTCCTTTCCTTTCTATAGTAACGAGTAGTGTAACCGACTAGGTTGTCCTTGGTACCCAAAATACAAGCTCAGGGGTGGTTCCAGTTATATCTAATACATTTTGGGGGGAAGTCCATATACTGTCTTGACTCATGGGTCTTTACTTCCAAAATTTCTGACTTCTTTTCGACTTTTATCTGAATGACCTTGGGATGTCTCTTCTGACTAGTGCTTTACTTCCTTTTATTACCATCTTTCCATTCGATGGATTCTACGACTTCCTTATTTCTTCTATTTGCGACAAGGTCGGTAGTAACTTGAGTGACTATGGTAGGTACGACTTCTTGGACTTGTTGGGCTATCAGTTGAGCAATGTTGATCGATTAATTCTCACGGTTCACTTTCTAGCTACGTGTGTTTCTTCTGGAAAATACGGTTCTAAATCCTTTGCAAAATGCATATTTGATTAAAAGTTGTCTCTAACGAATGTTCGAAAATATTTGTATTTTATTTATGATAATTTCTTTAAAATTAACTCGCTAAGAATGTCCTTGTGATTTAATATAAATTAATTTCGTAAAAGTTTAACACATATCTATCTGAAGGGTAGAAATTTGATACTAATGCATCCTTAAAATATCTTACTTGCCCATAATGAGGTTTAAATGGAACAACCAAAAAGTGCATTTTTGAAATTCTTTCAAATTCATGAGAGTTACATTTGAAAAGATCAACTTTGCCAACAGTATCACCACAACTTGTCAGCACAAGTCAACTCTCCTAGTCGTCCTTCTTACCGTCATAACATTCTCCACAACATTGGTGGTACCTTCCTCCAAGAGGTGCGCCAAGTTTGTTAACTAAATTATGGCCCAGTTCTATCTTGATGCCCTGCTTCGACTATTTTGCAGTCCGTCGGCGAGTGTTCGCATAGTTCGAGCCTCTCCTTGTGCCATACTAATATTATGAGCGATCAATATCCCCGAAAGGATACGAAATCATCTTGCATTACCCCAATGAGTTATTGCCAGTCCACTCTGAAAGGTTGCCGCAGCTGTTAGGGTAAAAATCTACAATCGCACGACAACCGACTATAATCGTAAGGTAAATGTTAGGACAATAGTCCTGTATTAAGATAAGGTCCTGAGATAAAACCTAAGAGGACTATCGAACAAAGATCGATAAGCATCGAACATATACAATAAATAAGACGCACGATGACTATATTGTCGTACGACGATACTAACGAATAACATACAAAGTTTATATGTTTGATGCAGATAAGCTGATTATCATATCTAACAATTGTCCATCTTTGAGGAAATCGGAAATTGAGTACTATGCTATGCTCGTTGAAGTCCATCATTACAATGAGCAAGTCGTAAGTTATGTATCGTTCGACAGCATCAAGATCGACCGTTACAAGCAAGATTCTCGCAGCAGTTACAATCTGGACATTAACTCTCAGCAGTACCGTTGGACAGTTACTCTCCGAGCATTAATTGAAGACAATAACGTTGGACGGTTACAATTCAATCATTGATGAGCCACAATACCGTTGGACCGTTATTCTCAAGCCACTATAAAAGAAGAATCAAGCCAGCATTGCAACACACGAAGTCTATCCGAAGCTCACAAGTTCTATAATCATTATTCTTGAGAATCATCTGTAATTTACATTCGATTTCATACTTCTCTCAATTGTAATCGTACGATCAAAGCTGTATACTTGAAGGACATCACCCCTGATTGGTGAACATAGTGCTCTGTCGACTTATCTTTTAGGTCGACCGCAGGTTTTTTCCTCCGTCGTGAGGTTTTTCCTGCGTCATCAAATTATTTGTCTCATTTACTTTTCCGCACTTATCATTGATTGTAATTTATTTCTCTCGACGGTTAAGCCTCACACAAGTTTCTTACGACATCGAGTTGTGTAATTTTTTACATAAACAGTTTGGCGCCCACCGTGGGGCTCCGTTTTGAGAAAAATTTCATTCAGTGAAAAGTGCGCCTTAGTACTAACCTTTTCTTTGAGTTTTCTTTGAGCTATTTGCGCAGGATAATGGATAACGGATTCATAGCATCACTCCAACAACAATTGCAAGAAGCTAACAACGAAATTCAACGTCTTCGAGCTTTGCCAGGACCATCGATGACTATTCCAATGTCTATTCCTCCTCCATATCCTCCTCAACATCTAAGACCACCACCTCGACCACAGTTCAATGCCTCAATGCCATTTTCAACTGTGAACCAACAATACAACAACGTACGACCGTCTTTACCACAGGTTCCACCACCAATACCACATGGCCCGCCACCTATGCCTCGAGGTCCACCTTCTATGCCTCAAGGAGCACCCATGTTCACGTTCGAGCCTTTTAACAATGTATCCCAACAAATTCCTATTCCTGGTCATATACCCACAGCTGCTAGTTCCACCGTTCATACGACAATACCACCCAGTACCGGAATCTCTTCTAGTTGTATTCCAACAATCCCAATAAACGTTGAAGATCCTCTGAACGTACGACTGAAGTCCCTGGAAGAACAAAATCAAAAATTGTTCGCATTACTCACAAAGCTACCCGGAGCAGCAGTACCCGTCGAAGTCGAACCTAAAACTGGATTTCAGGCTTCACCGTTCGTTGATGAATTAGCTCTTGTTGACGTTCCTAAGAAATATACTATACCAGCTTTCGCAACAAAATATTCTGGAATCACAGATCCGGTCGAACATATAGCACAGTACAAGCAACTTATGTGGACAGTTCCTATACCGGCGCAATATCAAGAAGTCTGCATGTGCAAAAGCTTTGGATCAACTTTAACAGGAGCAGCATTACAATGGCTTATTAACCTAAAGCCAAAGAGTATTGGATCATTTGCAGAATTGGTGAACCAATTCACTCGACAATTTGCTAGCAGTCGTAAGATGGAGAAGCAGACCAGCGACCTGTACTATATCGTACAGAAATCTGGAGAAACAATCCGCGACTACTTCAACAGATTCAATGCAGCAATGATTGAAATAAAAAATTGCGACGTGAAAACAGCAATCGAGGCATACAAGCGTGGATTAGAAGATTCCTCTGGATTATATCTGGAATTAACGAAATATCCACCAGAAAACTTCGACGACGTACGAGCTAGAACACTAGCTTTCATGAGAATAGAAGATGATGCTCTCTTCCGACGAAAGCATTCCGCAGAAAAGAAACCTCTTGGTGCTCAAAAACATGACTTTAAGCATAAAAGAGTAAACAAGATTGGAAATCCTCGATACGAGTCAAAAACTCGACCAAGCAAAGGTACTGTTAAAATACGATATCCAGAGTTATCTACTTACAATTTTGCAGGTACATCAAAAGATTTGGTGGATTCGCTACGAAAGATTGATGCAAACGTACGATGGCCAAAGAAATCTGATAAACCAAGTAAGGACAAAGATCAGAACAGATGGTGCGACTTCCACGACGATCATGGTCATACGACGGATGAATGCATCAGTTTAAAGAAGGAGATTTCATATTTGAAATCTAAGGGGCATCTAAAAGGCCTCATCCCAGAAGAACAAGGACGACCAGCGTCACCGGTTCATACAAAAGTCATAAACTGCATCACTGGAGGATCAGAAGTTTGTGGACTTACATATTCAGCTGCAAAGCGACATGCACGAGATGGTCCAAACGAACATCCTATCCCCGGAGAAGCCAAATCAAAAACAGAAAAAGAGCTCGATGCAATGGCAATCACGTTCGACCAAGGCGATACACAGGGGGTCCATCATAAACATCATGACGCTCTAGTCATACAGTTGACAATCGGAAACTGTTCGACTAAGAGAATATTGATTGATGGAGGTAGTTCGGCTAACGTTATTTTTGCAGATACTCTTAAAGTCATGGGAATCGAACGGTCAGAAATCGTACGACGAAGTACTACTCTGATTGGATTCAATGGAGACCCGATGAACACTCTCGGAGAAATCATCTTGCCTGTCTACGCCAAAGGCATCAACAAACAAACAAATTTCAATGTTGTGGACTGCCAATCAGCTTACAATGTTATTCTTGGAAGACCATGGATCCACGAGATGAAAGCAATTCCTTCGACATACCATCAGAAGATCAAATTTCCTTCTCCATGGGGAATTCAAGAAATTGCTAGTGAGAACAAAGTCGCACGAGAATGCTACAAGATTACGATGAAGACAAAGTCGCAGGACATCTAGCAATTACAGAGCCAGGATGAGAGGAAATCGAACGACGATCTTCGGCTAGAAGAAGTCGTCCTTGATCCTGAACATCCTGATCGAAAAGTCTTCGTAGGAGCCTCGCTCCCCCCTGACATAAAAAATACGATTATATCTTTTTTGCAGGAACATTCAGACTGTTTTGCATGGTCGCACGAAGATATGGTTGGAATAGATCCAAGCATTATATCGCATAAACTGAACGTGGATCCTACTTTCAAGCCCATTAAGCAGAAACGTCGCAAGTTCGCGCCTGAAAGAAATAAAGTGATCAACGATGAAGTTGACAATCTGCTTAAAACAGGGAAGATCCGAGAAGTCAAATATCCAGAATGGTTGGCTAATGTAGTCGTCGTACAAAAGAAGAACGGAAAACGGCGAGTCTGCATTGATTTCACGGATCTAAACAAAGCTTGTCCAAAAGATCCTTTTCCTTTACCTCATATCGACGCCATGGTTGACGCGACAGCAGGACATGAATTGTTAACATTCATGGACGCATATTCAGGATATAACCAAATATTGATGCATACGGACGACCAGGAGAAGACTGCATTCATGACAGATAAAGGCATATACTGTTACAAAGTTATGCCATTTGGTCTCAAGAATGCAGGATCAACATATCAAAGATTGGTTAACATGATGTTCAAGGAACATCTTGGTCGAACGATGGAAGTTTATATCGACGACATGCTTGTGAAATCAGAACGTTCGATCGATCACGTCGCACATTTAAAGCAATCCTTCGATATCCTACGACAATACAAGATGAAGCTCAATCCAACAAAATGTTCCTTCGGAGTACGAGCAGGAAAATTTTTGGGGTACTTAGTGACGCAACGCGGAATCGAAGCAAGTCCAGAACAAGTCAAAGCTATCGTCGAGATACAATCTCCAAGGAATGTCAAAGAAGTCCAAAAATTAACAGGACGAGTGGCAGCTTTAACCCGATTTATTTCACGATCATCGGATAAATGCCATTTGTTCTATAATGTCCTACGAAAGAATCAAGGCTTCTTGTGGACAGACGAACATGAGAAAGCTTTGCAAGAACTGAAGCAATATATGACATCACCTCCACTGCTGACAAAACCAGTCGAAGGAGAAAGTCTACAGTTGTACTTGGCAGTGAGCAAAAATGCGACAAGTGCAGTACTTGTGCGAGAAGAAGATCAACGACAACAACCAATCTATTATGTCAGCAAATCTTTCCTTGACGCAGAAACCAGGTACACATCAATGGAAAAATTGCTACTAGGTCTTATGACGGCAGCAAAGAAGCTAAGGCATTACTTCGAGTCACATCATATCATTGTTGTGACCAATTATCCACTCAAGACGGTGCTTCGAAAACCAGAACTGACAGGACGACTAGCCAAATGGAGCATTTATCTCAGTGGGTTCGACATTGAGTTTAAACCTAAGACGGCCATCAAATCGCAAGTACTAGCAGGTTTTGTGGCAGAATTTTCTCCAGAAGTTGTGATGATTTCAGACAACCAGCCTTGGATACTCTACGTTGATGGTTCCTCGAACGTACGAGGATGTGGATTAGGTATTGTCTTAAAATCATCACAAGGGGGAAATATAGTATACTCCGTACGATGCGAATTCAAAGCCACAAACAATGAAGCAGAATATGAAGCTTTGATCGCAAGACTAGATATTGCTCTTAGACTGGGGGCAAAACAATTGCACGTTCGAAGCGATTCTTTACTGGTCGTAAACCAAGTAAATGGAGATTTTCAAGCAAAAGACTAAAAAATGATGAGTTATCTCAAAGCCGTTAAAGATCGAATCGCACGATTTGAACAGTTCCTGATCGAGCAAATACCAAGAGATCTAAATATGCAAGCGGACGCACTGGCCAATCTGGGATCTGCATTTCATGATCCGTTCATGGAAAATATCCCAATACTTCATCTCACAACACCAACAATTGCGGCAAACGATGAAGTACAGATGAACGAAGAAATTTACAATTGGTCGCTCGACATATGGAACTACCTCAAGCACGACCAACTACCCGAAGATAAAATGGAAGCTCGAAAGACAAGGTCGAAAGCTTCAAGATATACAATTTTTGAAGATCAACTTTATCGAAGATCCACGACAGGACTTCTCCTACGATGCATCACAAGTAAGGTACGAATCAATCAAATTCTCCAAGAGATGCACGACGGAGAATGTGGAAATCACGCAGGGGCAGAAGTCTTGCTAGTCGAATCTCACGACAAGGTTACTATTGGCCTACTCTACGAGAAGATGCCATAACGTACGTACAACGATGCGACGCATGTCAAAAACATTCGAGTATGGTCCATCGACCATCTGAACCTTTACATTCTGTTCTAGTTCCATGGCCCTTCATGCGATGGGGAATGGACATCGTGGGAAAATTACCTCCAGCCCCTGGACAAAAAGTCTATCTACTCGTGCTCACCGATTACTTCTCGAAATGGATAGAAGCTGGTGCTTTCTCACAGGTCCGAGATAAAGAAGTCATATCTTTCATTCAGAAAAACATCATTTATAGATTTGGGGTACCAGCTGAAATCATGTGCGACAACGGCTCACAATTTATAAGTGATAAGACTCGTACGTTCTGTGAAAAGCGAGGAATCAAATTAATCACTTCAACTCCGAGATATCCACAATCTAACGGGTTAGCAGAGTCGAGCAACAAAGTCATCATCAATTCAATCCGAAAGAGGTTGAAAGGAGCAAAAGGAAAATGGGTAGATGAATTGCCATCTGTCTTATGGGCAAATCGTACGACACCTAGAGCATCAACTGGACAAACTCCGTATTCTCTGGTATATGGATGCGAAGCAGTCTTGCCAATCGAAGCTCAAATACCAACTGCCAGAAGTCGCACGTATGATCAAAATGCAATAAATTTATCCTACGATCTTGACGCCTTAGAAGAAATCCGAGAAAAAGCACTACGAACAATGGCTGCACAGAAAGGAATTGTCGAAAGACACTTCAACAAAAAGGTAAAGGCAAAAATTTTTCAAGTTGGAGATTATGTCTTACGACATGTGTTTCAAAACACACAAGAGCCAAACGCTGGAAAACTTTCCATCAAATGGGAAGGACCTTACATAATTTCCAAAGTCATTGGAAATGGAGCATACAGACTTACGACTATGGAAGGTATGGAAATCCCACGAAGCTGGAACGCCCATCACCTCAAAAGGTATTATTTCTAAACCTATTTACATACGATTTATTCCTTATCCATTACTGACTTAAGCATCGGAGCGCCGTTGGCTAAGCCAACGGCCACCCCTTAGTCATCCTTTTTCGCAGGTATCGCACGATAAATCGCATGGATCGCACGATTATCGCAAGTATCGCACGACTTAAATGCATGCTTATCGCAGGAATCGCACGACAAAAATCGCATGGATCGCAAGAAAACCGCTATAACGCACGATTATATCGCAAGAGCGCAAGTCAACTCGCCAGTCACACGAATACTCTCATGAGTACAAAAGAAACGTTTCTATAATAAGTCTAAGGACTTTAAAACAAATGCATGCAAAAATAAAAGCTATAACGCACGATACAGGCTAAAACGCACGATACAGGCTAAAACGCACGATACAGGCTAAAACGCACGATACAGGCTAAAACGCATGATACGAGCTAAAACGCATGATATAAGTTATAATAACACAATAGTGATAACGCACGATATTCAATCAAAATTTCTTTCATTAAACATTTTTTCTGCCTTAAAATGGCAGAATACAAGAAAAGAAAGAAGTTCTACGATTACAAAGATTAAAACTATTCTAAAGGAGCGACAGAGGAAGATGGATCTACGACAGGGGCCTCTTCAGTCTCTTGAGGATGCGCAGGAACGGATCCAGAGGTTTCAGGAACCTCCTCCTCGACACCCGCATCCTTGACCTCAGCTGCTACCTCTTCGTCCAAGTTCTTCAGATCCTCCTCGTCGAGAAGGTCTTCAGAACCCATCACCTGAACAAAAGATGCCACCTCGTCCTTCGCCATCTGAGAAGTCACGGTCCCAGCAGCTACGCGTCGCATGACCGCAGTACGTGCGACCACACGGACTAAGGCGGCGTCATCTTCCAGTTCCTGGATCTTGGACGATAGAGTTTCTTCTCTCTCAGCCTTCTCCCGTCGAACGGCCAGCAGCTCCTTCTCCAGCTCCTTCACATGGTCCAAGGCCAATTTCAGCCGTTCCCGCTGTTGGACCTGAAACCCTTCGCTGAGTTCCAGCTTGGATTCCAAGTCCCCAATCTGGACCGACTTAGCATTAACCTCGTCAGTCAGTTGGGTTAGCTTCTTTTTGGCCTTGTCGGCCTCCTTCTTGGCTAGCTTAGCGTCATTCTGATTCAACGCTAATTCTTCTTTAATCTTAGCCATCCGTGTATGGAGGCTAAGACTAGTTTGCAAGGCCTATACAAAGGAAAAAGAAAAAGATTAGAAGAAGCTGTACAAATAAAGTAAAGTGAAAGCAAAAGTACGACAGGGACTTACCAAGAAGGAGATACCCGCGATGGAGGCATCAAGGTCTTCGATGTCGGCCTCCTCCATGCGCGCCTTCTGAGCAGGGACGTGAAACTGCTCAAGGACTGGAAAAGTGGCCGCCGTCCTGATCACATCATCCACCATGAAGTCAGAAGGGATCTGGATTGTCATGGTCGTAAGACCAGATCCCTCTTTCTCCTTCCCCTTGTCGGCCTTCGACGCACCTGCTCCCTTTGCAGGAGGAGCAAAGCTAAGAGGAATAGCCTCTATCCCACCTTCAGCCTTGCGTGCGGCATCCTTAGGTGGGGTATCCACAGAAACGTACGACGACCTCGTACGTTTAGCCACCAAACCTTCCTGAGCGGCAGCCTTCCTTTTAGCAGCACGAGCAGCTGCTTCCATCGTTGACGCCTTCTTGGAAGCTGAGCCTATACAGAAAAAAAGAAGTTAGAATCAAAATAAATTACTATAAACAAAAATACTAATGTACGATATCTACCTTCCATATCTGTTTCCTCGATTATTTGTACTTCAGGCTCGACGTCGCTCTCGTCACCTCCTTTCGACGTTCGATACTTTCGATCGGTCACGCTGTAGCTCAAGAAGCGTTCGATCGCTTCAGTAGTCTCCTCGAACGAGAAGTCGATCGCTGCAAAAAAGGAAACAAATGATTAATAAGAGAAAATAATTCAAGGATCAAAGAAGACAAGAAAAGCAAGCTATATTACCGCCTTTGTTCCATTCAGGAACGACCCACGATTCCTCGCCTATGACCGAGGATGTTTGGACAAAGACGTATCTAGCCTTCCATCCTCGATCGTTTACTTGGGTACCATGGACCAACATGGCATCGCTTCTTCCCCTTGGAAACAACCCAAAACGGTTGTAGGGAGAACGGATCACATTGTACGCCGAGAGAAGATCGTCGACTGAGAACGGTGGACGATCCCAATTTCTGGTCACTCGTTCGATTACATGAACGACGCGCCAAAACTGGGGCATCAATTGTCCCGGAGACACATCGAAGCGAGTCATGAACGCCCTCGCTAAAGGAGAGTATGGCCATCGAAATCCGACTTTAAACGGATACTCGAAAAGAGCAAAAAAGCCCTTCGGAGCATCCGCCGGACGGATCTCTCCGGCCACCCTCACCAGAGCATTCTCAGGAAGCCCTGCCAGTTCCCTCAGCTCTCCTACTTCTAGACTTTCTGTAATAGAACTCCTAACTTCACTCGACATAATGAACTCCGATCGACCTAAACTATTTCTCAAACGGTTGAACCTAAGATTATCTAAACCTCTATTACTCTTATATGCTATCGATTTCAGACGCATGAAACAGAGAAGAAGGAGTACCTTATAAAGCCTAAGTCGCACGAAATCTTTGCCAAAAATAGTCGGATTACCACAACATTGGTGGTACCTTCCTCCAAGAGGTGCGCCAAGTTTGTTAACTAAATTATGGCCCAGTTCTATCTTGATGCCCTGCTTCGACTATTTTGCAGTCCGTCGGCGAGTGTTCGCATAGTTCGAGCCTCTCCTTGTGCCATACTAATATTATGAGCGATCAATATCCCCGAAAGGATACGAAATCATCTTGCATTACCCCAATGAGTTATTGCCAGTCCACTCTGAAAGGTTGCCGCAGCTGTTAGGGTAAAAATCTACAATCGCACGACAACCGACTATAATCGTAAGGTAAATGTTAGGACAATAGTCCTGTATTAAGATAAGGTCCTGAGATAAAACCTAAGAGGACTATCGAACAAAGATCGATAAGCATCGAACATATACAATAAATAAGACGCACGATGACTATATTGTCGTACGACGATACTAACGAATAACATACAAAGTTTATATGTTTGATGCAGATAAGCTGATTATCATATCTAACAATTGTCCATCTTTGAGGAAATCGGAAATTGAGTACTATGCTATGCTCGTTGAAGTCCATCATTACAATGAGCAAGTCGTAAGTTATGTATCGTTCGACAGCATCAAGATCGACCGTTACAAGCAAGATTCTCGCAGCAGTTACAATCTGGACATTAACTCTCAGCAGTACCGTTGGACAGTTACTCTCCGAGCATTAATTGAAGACAATAACGTTGGACGGTTACAATTCAATCATTGATGAGCCACAATACCGTTGGACCGTTATTCTCAAGCCACTATAAAAGAAGAATCAAGCCAGCATTGCAACACACGAAGTCTATCCGAAGCTCACAAGTTCTATAATCATTATTCTTGAGAATCATCTGTAATTTACATTCGATTTCATACTTCTCTCAATTGTAATCGTACGATCAAAGCTGTATACTTGAAGGACATCACCCCTGATTGGTGAACATAGTGCTCTGTCGACTTATCTTTTAGGTCGACCGCAGGTTTTTTCCTCCGTCGTGAGGTTTTTCCTGCGTCATCAAATTATTTGTCTCATTTTACTTTTCCGCACTTATCATTGATTGTAATTTCTTTCTCTCGACGGTTAAGCCTCACACAAGTTTCTTACGACATCGAGTTGTGTAATTTTTTACATAAACAGCAGCTGTCTTCTGAGTTGTCTCATATGAGGTGCTGGGAGGTTCGGGTTAGGCGTAGGAATAACTGGTGTAGGTTCAGGTAAGACACTTGTTGGGGTAAACGAAGGTGGATCGCTTAAATGTCCTCACTTGTTACTCCAATGTCGGGATCGTAACGCTTAGACGGGTCCTTCTCCGAAGTCTAAGTAATAGTGTTCGACATAGTGATTGTAGTGTCCGCATAACTTATTAACGCGCATTCAAATACTAGTGACATCCTAAGCGCTAACGCAGGAGTGATCAACAAAGGCGTTACTTTTCTTAAACGCGTAAGTGTTATAGTAAATATCAACATCATGATGTGCTTATGCAAACTCACACTAAATACATTTTTCAGGAAATTCCTAGAAAGTTCCGACTTTTAATTGGTAACGGTATGGTTAGTTCATAGGTCTTATCCTACTTATATCATGGCTATGCGTAGGTGATCAAGCTCCGCATTTCTATGATATACCAGGACAGCACCTATTCTAATCACACGAGTTTTTAAATTCTCCTATACATCGAAATCTTTTTAATTAAGAGTTTTAACTTCTTTTCGAAAAAAAGGTTGGTTATAGTACTTGGTTTTATGAAAAACCGATGTTCTCTATAACCTATGGCTCTGATACCAAGTCTGTAACACCCCACTAAAGCGGAAACGCGAGGTGCAACAGCACAGATTTCATAGCGATAGGAGATAAATAACACCAATCATTCATAAATAAAGTTTAATAACGTTTACAAAGTTTACAATCCAACCATGATTCAAAGTACTTTACAAACATAACAAAATAATAAACATAAAGTCTTGATTGGTGAATTCAAAAACAATAAAACTAAGCTTTATCGGTCACCTTCGGATTTCCTGAAAAGCATGTTAAAAAGAGACGTCAACTACGAGAGTTGGTGAGTTCACAGGTTTTTATATGCACAAAAAGTTTCATATGCAGTCTTATTATCGAAAACTTTCGAACCACTTTAAACAATCAAAACCACGTGTATACTTGGACGTTCGCTCACGCCAAAATACACATTTATGCTTAAGATATGTAAATTCGAGCCACTACCAATCCGTTAACCCCAACGAATACCTCAGAGGTGGTAGCGGACCACATGGGCAGAGCGTTCATGCGAGCTACCTCAGCGGTGGAATTTCCTTCCACATGGGCAAATCGTCTTCCAACGAGTACCTCAGCGGTGGGGACCTACCCCACATGGGTAGCCGTTAATTCCGAAATAGTGCACCCTTCACTCGTCAGTCCTTCGGGTGGGTCTTGGTACCAAATAGCGCTATCCACAAAGTCATAGGCTCCTAATGAGTTAATGGTAGTGTATATTCTAAGGGGCAAAATTTACTCGCACATATCATCACAATGCATATTCACTTGCTAGAAAGCAACACTTGTACACAATTCACATAACATTTGCTAGAAGACATACTTGTACACAATTCACATAACTTTGCTAAAAACCATACGTGTACACAATTCACATAACTTTGCTAAAAAGCATACGTGTACACAATTCATATAACTTTGCTAAAAAGCATACGTGTACACAATTCATATAACTTTGCTAAAAGCATACGTATACACATTTCACAAAATCTTTTATTATCAACACGCTTTTCACCCCAAAACACGTAAAAACGGTAAAAACGGGGGCTGTGAATACTCACCTTGAGTGGTTTTAGCGTTTAGACAATCGTTAGTGCGAGGTTAAGTCACGACTCCGATTCTACCAATACCCTAATACAAACGTAGTTGTCGTAAGTTCTAAATTTTACGGTCCGTAAATAATAAATCAATTACGATATCCATATAATGCCTTTATTATATTTTAATAAGTTCATTTTAATATAAAATGTCTTTTTGTTACATAAGATTATGATCCAAACACATGGGAATTAGGAATGTTGTTAGGAATTATGTGCAGAGTTGACAAACCAAGTGATAACAAATCCAATGTTACAAGACACTTGAGGGTCACACCTGTGAGAACCTATAAGTCGAACAAGTTAGATGAAATCCCGAAATGGAGAGTTAGGATTTATAATAGTGTATTATAAATCTATTGGGTAATTTCAGTCAGAATTACCAAAGTTGGAGGGTTATTAATTAATTAGGATATTATATATTTATTAGATAAATAAATATATAATAGTTAATTAATAAGATTTTATATATTAGATAAATATATAAATCATAAT
>JARYMX010000488.1:0-21319 GCA_030169165.1 Centaurea solstitialis | reverse complement strand
AAAAAAAATTTAAAACTCAAAAACAAAGTTGCCTTTTAAATTTGTTGATTGTGGAATCAATTATAAATATATTTTAATAACAATATTTGCCGTTTTGGCTTTACTTTGTTTAAAAATAAATGTAATTTTTTTTGGTTTTAATTTTGAGAATATTTTTCAAAACTCATTTTAATTTTTATATAAAAAACCTAAACTAAAATCAAAATTTTGGTTTTTCATCAAAAAAAAAATTTATTTGTTTTTGTAAAAATACACAGATATAAATGTTTTCAAAAATTGAAGCTCTTGATAATTTTTTTAAAAATAACAACTAAAATAAGATACGTTTTATTTTGATATATTTTTGATAAATACATAGATTTTTAAAATTTTGATGTGTATTGACTTTTTGATTGCAAATTTAGGAAAAAAATTTTTTTTTTTGGGCCCTTAAACTAAAAAGGTTGCAAAAAAGGACGTATTCTTTCCATTTGTATATTCACCGTCTCCTTTTTAAAATTTTTTTTTATTTTTTTCTAAATCAGAACCCAAAAAATTATAAGTGAAATTGCATTAAAAATAAAATACTTTCTTTCTTTTTTTTTTATTGCAATCAAGATACAATTAAAAAATTTTGAGAACCTATTTTGCCCATTTGGTTTTAAATATTTTTTTGATCTTTTAAATGTTTTTTTTCTCGTCTTTGATTTTCATTTTGCTTTCATTTTTACCCATCTATTGAGGTTATCAAAATCAAGATTTATTTAGGCCCTTTTTTTTTTGCAAGGTCAAATTGTAGTCGAGCCCTAAGATCTTATCACAAGTACAAATTTTTATCATAACAAATTTATAGATTTTTTAAAAGATTAAAACTTCAATTTAAAATACCTAATCCCAAGATCCCCGTTTCAAATGCTAAAAAAAGAATAATTCACTACAAAATTTTTTGTTCACAATATAAAAAAGTTTTAAAGCATAAAACTCTTAAAAACCCTTTTAATAAATTGACATATATTTCCATCATGTGGGTCGTATTTTTTTCAAGTAGGTTTGGGGCTTTGCATTTGGGCTCAATAATGGTTAGACTTTGTAAGATCGAATCGTTTAAAGATCTTTTCGATTCTGAACGTCCTCTGATCCCAACCCATTCCCATTGCCTTTATAAACCTGTACGATCCCGCTTGTTTTTCAAAAATGAATTTATTTTATGTATGATCCTACAACCCCGATTGCTTTTAATAACAGATTATAAAAATTTTTGATAAATTAAGTAACGATTTTTTGTAAATTAAAATAAAAATAAAAAATTTTTAAATTTTAAAAAAGTTTTGAAATGGTTATTTAAAATAAAACCCCGTCTGCGGTCTTTTTGGGTTTAATGAAAACACAAAGAATGCTCGTTAACTTCACGGGGGGAAAATAACGATTAATTTTTTAATTATTTAATGCTTTTCGGTTTTTTTTAAAAATTTTGTGGACGAAAATATGTGTTTGATTGGAAAGTAAAGGACTAAACTTAAAAAAAAATGTTCTAGCGCCATTCTGTAATTTTGTTCAAACCCAAAAAAAATTATTTTAGTGAATTACATGTTTAGTCCCTGTGGTATGTGTTTCAACAAATCATGTTCTTGCGCTTTTTTTGGTAAAACATGAGTCCCTGTTTTTTAACTTCCAAAAAAAGAATTCGTTGAGGGGGGGTTTATTTAGTATTTTATGTTTTATTCATTTTTTCAATTAATATATTATTGCATTGTATTTTCTAATATATAAATATATGATAGTGTTATTTGGGAACCCAATATTTATGACAAGTATGGATCCCCCAAACCCATAAAAAGGTTAAGTTTTTAAAATTACTTGTTCGGTTTAATGCTGAGTTAAAAAAACTATGCCTTTTACCAAATGAATGAATGATCAGTTTGGATTTGTGTTTGAATAGAAAAACATTTTATTGATTTAAACAATGTCACAAATTTCAATTAATGTATTGGGTAACAGTGTGGTATGAAAGAATTCATGTTAAGGATGGGAAAAAAACCCCAACCGAAACTTTTTGGATGGGATTGGGCGGGTAAATGGTTATGGGATAGGGATGAGATTTTTTCAATAAAACATTTGCGGGTTTTGGGGGTGATTTGGTTTTGATCAAAACCGCCCCAATTTTTCCCCATCTCATAGATCCCATTTACCCGACCCGAACCAATTTTTATTTATAATTATAAATTTTATTTAGATATAACATATATTAAAATTTTATTAATATGTATAAAATAATGAAAGGGATTGATTTTTTGTTAAAAAATATATATTTAAGTTTTACAATTGACGCTTTGGCGACTTTTGGGGTTTTGAGAACTCATTGTCAGCTCCAATTAAACGATTCAAAAAGTTTTGAAAAAACCCAAAAAATGTGACTCAACTTTGTAGTTTCAGTTTTGCAAAATCAACTTTAGTTGGCCCAAATGACTCAATGAAAAAGATTCAATATAATTCTAATAAAAGAAATTTTGTTTGGTTTTTATATATATATATATTTTGGGGGGGGGGGGGGGAGGGGGCTTCGTTGGAGGCTTTGCCTTCATTGAAATTTTTGATGTTTTAGGATAGGGATCATCACATTGGTTTGTAAATCTTCGAGATATAGGTGGGGACAACCGTCAAATGTGAACTATTTTGGTTTGATTGAGGGGGATATTGGGCCTCACCCAGTCAATAAAGACGGTTGATCGAGTCCCCCCTTTTTGTAAACTCCCTATCCCATGAAATTTTGTCAATCATCGGGATCGCCCCCAAAAGTGGTTTAAATTTGGTTTTTAAATAAAACCCCAAAATAATGTGTGTGAAAACGTGATCGCGTCCAAATCGGGTTAAATAACTTTTTGGGGATAAGTTGGATACACTTTCGTGAATAAACCAAAAATTTTTGTGTGTGTGTGTGTGTGGTGGTTTTTGTGTCAAAGGTTTGGGGGTTTTGGTTATGGTGCCAAATTCATTGAGAAATGGTTATTAACGGTTTTAAAACACTTTTTGTAAAAAAAAAAGAGAGTTTCCACTGATCTCATACCTTGTTGAAATATAACATATATCTTTTTTTTATTTTTTATTGACCAAAGATGAAAAAGGATAATATATGTATGTATACTATGAAGGGAAAAATTTAAAAGTGAACTAATTTTAGTTGTAAAATGAAAAGAATTTCAGCATTCTCAAGTAAAAAAGACAGCTTTGACCACCCCCCCCCCCCAAAAATTCTACCTTCCCATGAAATTTCGTCAATCCTCCTTTATGCGTCCACTTTACCAAAAATGTTTATGAGTTCGTCCTCACGTTTCCCAACCAAAAATTTAGTTCACATTTGAATTAACCCTTATACATATATATTTATATATATTGCAATATAACATATCTTTTTCATAGTTTTTATTGACAAACAATAAAACCGGGGGCGGAGCCAAAAATTTTTTTGGGAGGGGGCAAACTCTAAAGAAAAATTTTAATTCTAGAAAATAGTTTTTTTTACACAAAAAAACCTTCAAAAGTCAATAAAAATCAAAAATTTTAAATTTTTAAGGGGGCAATATCCAAATATCCAAATATAAAAATTTTTCAAATATAAATTTTTAAGGAAGAAATTTACCAAATATGCCATATAAAATTTTTTTTTAAAAAAAAAATTTAATATGTTAGGGGGGCAATTGCCACTCTGCCCCCCTCGTGGCCCCCACCCAAAATAAAACCCAAAGGGAAAAAAACCAAAATTCCCACTATGAGAATTATTAAAAAGCTAATGATAGGGACTTAAGTCGTTGGGAAAAAAACAAGCACGGATATGAACATAATTATCGAAGTAAAAGGACAATAATCGTAGAAACACATAACCATGGGGGACTAAAAATGTAAATACTATATTCTTTTTCCCGCGTCGTTCCTTTCCCTTTTTCCCCCAACTACTTTCTCTTTTCCCTTTTCCAATACGATAACAAACGACCTTTCAACTCCCTATTCCATCCATCTTATCCATTTCAAAAAATTTAGGGACAATTTCATTTATTATTTAAAAACCCTGCAACTACTCTTCCTTTTTCCCCAAATTTCCATCCATGTTCCTTCCCTAATCCTCCTCCTCTCCACCCTCCTTTCCCCCCCCCTTCCCCCCTTCCCAAAACCCCCAAGGCCCCTCTATCGACTGGGTTTCCCGAAATGCTTCTCTATCGACGTCGCCAAGGGTTCCCGATACCGACTTTATCTCAAGGACGTCCCAAAAACCTATGCAGCCGGCCTCTCCCCCACGCTCTCCACCGTCCGATGTTCCCCTCCTCGATCCCGCCCTCCCCGACGGAAATTTGCTACGTGGCCCCGGTGTACCGCCCCGGGAAGTATTTGGTTCGGCGACGTTTCTACGGCGGAGTAACGGCGCGGGTTTCGCGGCCACGGTGTTGATCAGTTTGGGGACGGGACGCTGGGGGCGTGGTGAATACGCCCGAGGATTCGTAGGGGGCGGCTCTATTCGAGGGGGTGTTTGTGGCGGGGGAAGACGATGAGTGTTGTGTGGGTGGGAATACGTTAGGGAGTCGGGGGTTTATATGGCGATGGAGTTTGTGTTGTTGGCGGTTGTTGAAAATTCGACGGATTTTGGGAATTTAGTCTTGATTGGTTGCAAGGCACAGCTTTGGTATAAATGGTTAAATAAAAAGGGTTTTGTTACTATTAATTATCTAACTCTTAATTACAAAAAAGTTTTGGTTTTTTTTTAGATGTTTCAGTTTTTTTTTTTTGTAATGGAGCCTGAACCCTTAGAAAATGAGGGATATGCGAATAGGAAAAGTAATCCAAACCTTTACTGTCTACAATAAAAACAAATCGAGGTTACAGGAATAATAAATAAAATTAAGGCGGTTTGGAAAAAAATAAGCGCTTATAAGCTAGTATAGGTTTGGATGGCTTTAAGTAGCTTATTGATACGCTATTTGGGAGTAGCATTTCGGGAAAGCCTTTTGTATTTTTTCCCAAAATTTCCCTTGTTAATATTGATTATCTTTAAAGTCCCCTTTTTGGTTATTAAAATTCTCTAAGTGTTTTTTGACAAAATAACTTATTCAAAAGGGAGTTTATTGGTCCCAGCAGTTGTCACTAGTTTCCCAAACAAAAACCCTAAGTTTACAGCACAAAAAGTTTTGTGTTATTATGTGTTAAAATGGGTTTTAAAATAATTCCCCCAAAAAGTTTTGTGTTATTATGTGTTACAATAGGTTTATACAATAATTCCAAACCAAAAGTTTTGTGTTTTTATGTGAAAATAGGTTTATACAAAAATTTCCAAAAATTTTTGGGGGGCACGTAACAAGTTTTTGAAATTTTGAATAAAGTCTTTGCTTTTTTACCCCAAAACTTTTTTGTTAACGCTCTATGTCGGAGGTCTTGGGGGAAAACTCGTACATTTTTTTTTTTTTCATATTAGGAACCATATTTAAAAATTGTATCAAAAGCTTTTTAAAGTCATAAAATGTTATTGTTGTAGTTGTTTGGTTTAAAAATTTAAAGTTTTTTTGGCGCTTTTTAAACTTATTAACACTTCTACATATGAGAAAAATTGTTTTATCCAATAAACTTGAGTTCTATCATGTCCTGAAAACTGATCTTGTTGTTGGTAAAGGATGAAACTTTGTTTAAAGAAAGAAAGAAAGAGGGTGAAATGGTTTCAGATGTGGGATGTTTTAGGTTAAGTTGTATATTAAATTTGCAGATATTTGGAAATTTTTTGGTCCCGATGATAGTTCGATCGTTATTGGGGCCATATGGCAAAAACAGTCTACGCTTTCGAGGGGGGAAAAAGTATTATAGATGGTTTTGGAACCTCCCCCTTTGAAGTATTTCAGAAAAATTGACGCCAGCAGCCCAGATCCCCCTTGGAGTTTCGTGGCCTCTTCCCCCTCTTCGGAACTCGATTACTACATGCTCTTTACTTTGCAGAGCGCTCGGGCTTCAAGAGTTTTTAACTTTTACCAAAAAATGATGTTACGTTTATAGAAATCTAAATGTTTCTTCGACGGTGTTGCTTTTTTCTCCAACAGTGGGGCTTTCGGCCCCCCCAAGATTTTTTTGACCCCTGCCCCTGGTTTATATGGCCCTTTGTTTAAATGGTGGGAACTTTTTGAGGTGCTGCAAGTTGGGGGGAGAACTTATACAAGAGAGGTTTGGTTCTTTATACTATCTTAGTTACATTAAAACAAAGTTGGGTTTATAAGTCTCAAAAAGTTTTTTTAAGTGTTTAATAAGGCTTTTTGGGTAAAAATAAGCAGCTTATAAGTCAACTTATAAGGGGGGGGTAATTTTTGGTTGGCCCAAAAGTAGTTATGAAAAGTACCCCGTAGTGTTTTGTGCATGAGACTTTTTGATTTTTTTTTCCCAAATTCCCCTTGTTAAGTTTTACGCTCCCAATTTTAAACATGCCCTTTTTGTATTCTACAGTATAAGTACTTATCAGCTATTTTTTGCCAAACGAAATTATTTCAGTTTTTTTCCCAGCCAACTTATTATCAACTAGTTTATAAGTTATCAGCCCCCCTATAAGTCTTCAGTCCTTGTAGAGTTTGCCAAACATAGCTAAATGTTTAGTAGGACTAAAAAATTTTGTGATAGTATGAAAAGGTGTTGCAAAAATTTTTATGGGACGTTTTTGGGCATCTTTAAACCAGTTTTAGGGAACCCCTTAAAATCAAGTGTAGACACTTTTTTTTAGGAAACTTTTTTTATGTTCTGAGTTTTTTTTACCCAAGGGAAAAAGGAAAGGTTTTGGAAGGAAAACCATAAAATTTGTTCCGAGTTTACTTAACGAGGAAAAGGAAAGGAAGGAAGGAAAAAGGGGGGATTGGAAGGGGAGTTTAGGCTTATTTTGGCTTAAATTTATCATCAAAAACCCAAGGATTTGGAAGGAAAAAAAGGATTCCCTTTCTTTCTTTTTTTTTCTTTTCCTTCCTTATTAAACCCCGAGAAAAAGACAAATTTTTCAAATAGTATCACAAAAAAAATTCAATAAGAAGCTCGAAGCTTTTATTTTTAAAAGTGTTTTAAAAACCGTGTTAGACCCCCAAAGGTGTTCGAAAAAATTTTAAAGTGCAGATTGTTTAGTCTATAAATTATGTTTATAAGCGTTTATTGAACACTCGGAAAATTTTTGGTGTTTAAAAACCCAAATTTGAGGCTTGGGGGGGGGGACATGCTCCAAATGACATGACTATTGAATTATTTTTTTTATAGCGTTTGGGGTTAAATGGTTTAAAGGAAGTTTTAAAAAACCCTTTTCGATTGGAACGGTGATCCTTGTTTCCCCCCGGAGAACGCTGGATGGGTTACATGTTAGGGACCCCGTTTTCGTGTGATTGGATGTGAGTTGAACATTTTTAGTTTCAAAACATTGTGTTATTGTGTTTTAATTTCTTCAGACAATCCTGTTTGGAACCAAAAAATGGCTTTTCAATTTGTTTTTCTCATTTTTTTTCCCTTTTATCCCTTTTTTTCTTCCAATTTAATTTTTCAACATGTTTTTATTAGCTTTTTCAATATATCTAGTTTTAAAAGCTACATTTTATTGTAAGTGGATATTGAATAAAGGGGTTTTTGGGGTTTGACTCTTTGCTTTTCTTTTTTCTGCAGGACCTTCCCAAGCAGGGGCCCTTTCAGGATTCTTTTCTAATTTTGCAAATTTGATGCAAAAGTTGATTGTATGCTATCATATTTTTTAAAAACTGTTTTAACATATATAATTCCCCTTTACCAAATAAAATTCCAAATATGCAGAATGAATAAAACTAATTCCATGAAAACATTCGTTTTAAAGTATGCCCCCTTTGATGAAAACTAACTAAACCCTAGTTTGAGTAACATTTTAAGGGGTTTGTTGTCTTTTTTTCATTAAAAGAAAAACAAAAATGAAAAGTTGAATTTTGGGTAAAGAAGAGTTAGAAGTTTTTATTGACAGTCTTGTGATTTTGGCAGATGGTTTGGGGAACAATGGTTGTCGGACCCTTTCCTGTTTCAGTAATTGAAGTTGTTAAAGACTCTGTAGTTTTTTGTTTCTATCTTTTCCATATTAGTCACTTTTTTTTACATGTTTCAAATTAGGGAAGAAAAAAGGGAATTTCTTTTTTTGTGTTTTTGAAAGTAAAGAAATTTTTTTTATGTTTTGAAGACTTAAACCTAGAGAAAAAAAGGGAAAAGAGTCTTTTTTAAAAAATATATTAGTTATATTTGTTCTGGGGGTGTTTTTTTGATGGTAGTTTTGTAGTTTTATCATTTCTTTCCTTCTTTTCATGTTTGGGGGAAAAATTATTTTTTTTCCCTCCTAAAAGTTTAAAGAACATTTTTCCCCCATTTTTTCTTTCTTTTTTCAAAAAAAGGGTTTGGTATGTTGGCAAATAGTGAAAAGCTAGCTTATGACTAAAAAGGGTTATAAAAAAATAGTTTGTAAGGTAGTTATGACTTTAAAATGAAAAAAAAAAAAAATTTTTAAAAATTTTGGTAGTGAAAAAACTTAGCAGGGGTAATTTGGAATAAAAAAAAAATAAGCCCAAAATGTCCCTTAAAGTATAAAAAAACGCTAGTGAAAGTAGTTTTTTAAAAAGCTAGCTTGTAAGAAAATTAAAAAAAACTAGTTTTTTGAAAATTTACTTTCAAAAATGTACTGATTATAAGAAATTAAAAGCTATCTTAGGTCCATCCATACATGCCCCTGATTATAGCCGACTTAAAAGAGTTATTTTTCCCAAAACAATGCCGTAGAGAGCAAGTGTAAGGGTTTCCCTGCAATGTTAAAGGAAGAAAAAAGACTTGTTAGATGATTTAATTTAGATAAAATGGGTCTTTTTTTTCCCTTTTGATACCGATGTTCAAGGGTTAGATAGATCATAGATTTAACAAAATTTTATTTTTTGGTTGCTGTTTTAGTCACTCTAAACTTTTTTAAAATCAAATTTAAGTAAGAATGGGTTTTCTCAATCTTTCAGTAAAATAAAAATGAAAAGTTAAAAAAATATAGTTGTTATTAATGGGGTTTTGGTGGAAAGGGTACTAAAAAGTGTTTGGAACATGGGCCCATGTAAAAAATATTTATATACACAGTACAATGAGTTTTTTACCTCTCTTTCTTTTTCTTTTGAAACGACTTTGGGGACAATCGTTCAAAGGACGGATACCCCATTTTGGGAAAAATCGACAGATTGCAAAAAACTGTAAATTCTACTCCAAAAGTACAAAATGAATCAATTGAATGTTAAATAGTTGCTTTTTGTTTTAGGGGGATCATTTTTCAAATTTGCAATCTTTTCTGTTGTGCTCATCTTTAAAAAGTCTTTTATAAAATTTAGGCCTCAACTCATGTATATAGTTATGAACTGCCAATTTGGGAGTTCCAAAAACCTTTTCCTCTACTTTTACCTACCCCCAAAAAGGGGTAGAGAGGTGTTTTAAACATTATGTTTTTGTTTTGCCATTTTGCTTACTGAGGGAAACTTATCCGGCAACTGGCAAGTAGGAGGGTGGCGGGGGACCTTTTTGTATAAAAGAGATATACTAAGGTTGTTTTTGCAAAAATAAGTAGCTTATTGAAACGTTTGGAGTGCGTTTTGGGGTTTTTGTAATTTTTCAATTAACTTTATTAAAATTAATTATCAAGTTCAAATTTTTCATTTTTGTTTTTACATTCTTTATAAGCTTGTTTTTGCCAAACATAAATTTTTTAAAAGCTAGCTTATAACTATTAATAGCTTATCAATCAAAAATCTAGCTTATCACCAAAGGAGTTTACCTTGTGGTTTGGCTTGGGATAATAGCGGGAAACCCCAGTTCGAGCCCCGGGGACGATTCTGGAGGTACGGGGGCTTCGACCCCAGGCTGCATGTTTTAGCAGCGGGACTCGGGTTGGGCCAAAATTGCCGGGATTAGTTGGGCCCAATGTGGTATGGGATACCCTTCCAAAAAAAAAAAAAAAGCTGTTATCAGTGTTTTCCAAACACAGCCCAGTACATGCTGTATTGATGGTCGGGAATTAAAATTTTTTCGGTTTGTAAATGGGGTAGTGACTCTTACCCCATAAGGGTTTACTGATTAAAAAAATAAAAAATTTTGATTGATGGGAAACATATTGTTAGATAAATTGTGCATGTACTAATTGTAATATCAATTTAACAGACTTGAAATTTTCCATGTTCTATATGTCGGATCCACAGAACTATGGTTTTTAAATCCTTGGGAGGATTCCCATGCCACTTTTTCATCAATGATAGTTATTTTTTATCTTTCTCTATTTTAGATTCTTGCAGAACAATAATTTTATGGTCAATTAACCCCCCCCAAGGAAAGCCAGGATTGATTTAAGGTAAAAAAAAATTACTACCTCCTCTTACTTTTTTTTGGTTCGGAAAAGAAAGAAGTCGTTCTATTTTTTTGGGATAGCTCAACTCGCAAAAAAAAAACGAGGTGGACCCTCCCCCGTGGGGTGTCTGAGTCATTTCAGCCCCCTAAGATTTTTCGTTTAAAAAAAAGGGTACGTTGTCGAGAAAGGTAAAATAAAAGTCCAAATTTGCCCAATTTTGGGGGGTTAAAAATTTTGGGCATTTTGTTACCTTTCGGAATTTTTCTTAAATTTAATGACCCCCAATGATTTTTTAATGGTAACTGATTTTGTTACAAATTTAAATTTAGGTCCTTTCTTTGGCAAAAAAAAAAAAAGTCGTTCCCCCTTTGAAATTTGGAATTTTTGTGTCTTTTTTGGCAATTTGCCCTAAAAGAAAAGGTTTTTCTTAAAGTTTATGTTGAATTGTTTAATTTGTAGAAAGTTTACAAGTTGCAGGTTTTTTTTGGGGGAAAATGATTGATGTTTTTTGTCTTTTGGGTTTTTTTTAGGGGGCACCTGGTAATCCATTTTGGACCACCAATTCCCTTTATATGATCGCGAAATGTAAATCGAAAATCTTGAAAAACAAGTTTACAAGATTTTTTGGAAAAACACAAAAGTGGTTTCTGTTTGATTTAAGAGATAGCATTCAAGTTTTGATGACATTTTTTTTTGGTTCCAAATTGTTCCCTTTTTGATTTTTTTTTAGTCATTGTGTAAGTTTTTTTTTTCCCCAAAAACCCCTTTGTTGTATATTTTATAAAAAAGTAACTGAAGTTTGGGGAAACAAATTGGATCTTATTATTAACTGCTTTGAATCTGTTACTAAAAACATTTTTGGGGCTTAAAGTGATGGTTTTTTCAAAAATATTGCGGTATAGACAAAAATAAAGCATTCAAAAAAACCACACCAAACTTCTGATTTACATGAGGAATTTAAAATTTTGAAAAAAATTACCCAAAAAAAAAATGAAACAAAAATTTTCAAATGAAAAAGAAAACAAAAACATATATAAAAGTTAATAATTAAATAAAAAAAGGAGTGATGTGCAGTCCCCAAATTCCCCGTTTAAAATTCCTTTCCTAATCTGGGAAAAAAAAGGAGGTAAAAAGTTTTCTTCCTCTTGGGTGCAAATTGGCATTTAATATGGGTCTTATCTTATACCCCTTGATTTGTTCTTTAACCCTTTTTTGTTCTTAACTGTTTTTGTTTTTTCTTACCTTCTTTGGGTTTAATCTTCGATCAAAAGGGTTTTTTTTGAAGAAGAAAAAGTGAAAAAGTGGTGATGTGGTGAAAGAGAAAATGCTGTCTTTGTTTCTTTAACTTAAAAGCTCTTTCCCTAAAAAGTGCATTTTGGGGGGCCCCTTGGTGAAAGGATCTTCATCAAAAAAACCAATCTTCTGTTGTTGCTTTTGGCTTCTTTGTTGTTGTTTCTACTCCCGTTGTTGTTGTTGATTTTACAATTCTTCGTTTTCGACCACTTTTCGGTTTTTTTGGTGATCTTTTTATTCGGGTTTCTTTTTGCCAAAAGGGGGGGAGCTTTCCTTCGAAGAAGAGCTGTCGGCCCTTAGCATGGTCCCCCCGGGGTAAAAAGCCTCCCGGTAGAAATCGAACTCGCCGTCTCGGTTTCTTTTGCTTTTTTCTTGTGGGGTAATGCAGAGAAGTTTTTGTCGTCGAGGAATGGCCGAGAACGAAATCCTCGGGTGGCGGTTGCTTTGGTGGTAGCGGTGGTGGTGGTGGTGCGGAGGAGTTTCCCGGGGAGACCCTGTTCTTCATATAAATAAAAAGGAGTTGAGGGGGGGAGTGGTGGGTGTGGTGTGGTGGGTTCAATGGAGTTGAGTTAGTAGTGGTATTTAAATAAGAGTAAATACATTTTTGGTTCTTGTGGTTTAATGGATATCTGAAAACCCTCCTTGACTTTATTTAAATATGTTTCGTTCTTTTTTGTTATATTTTGTTTGAAAAACAATCCCTTTGTTATAGCTTTTTTAAATATTGTGAGTTGGATCATTTATATTTTTTTTATTTGTTTTATCTTACCCTTTTGGTCATGTGAGTAAAGAATTTTGGTAAAATTTTAAATTGGTTTTTAAGTAAAAGAGGGAAAATAATAAAAGAAAATAAACGTTTTATTTAAAGAAAATATTTAAAAGATTTTAAGATAAAGGTCATTTTTAAACCAAAATGTAAAAAGTAAGGGCGTTTATTGTGTTATTGAAGGGCTAGGACCACTTTCAAAGATTATGTAAACCCGGGACCAAAATTGTAGCTTACTTATGAAAAAATAAAAGGGGGTAGGACGATGCTGCTTTATGGCTCTGTTAATTTTATTTTGTAAATCAAAAAAAAATTTAATAAATTTAAAAATTTAAAAAAATAATAAATTTAAAAAAAAATAATAAAATAAAAGGTTTTGAATTTAAAAGGTGGTGGTGTCCGGTGAAACGAAACAAATGAGCCATGTAGAATTTAGGAGGGACATGACATAGACTACCAACTTAATTTTTTTTTTTAAAATTTGGTTCTTGAAAAAATTTGAGATATCTTCAATTTTAATTTTTTTTATTTAGGTTAAAATGCAATTGGTTCCTTTGGTTTACAAAAGTTAATGACTAAGGGGCCCCCTAAGAATTTTTTAAAAACAAGGTCCCTTTTATTTTTGGTTTTTTTTTAACAAATATGGCCTTCTTATAAATAATATAAAAAAAAAAATTTGAATTAAGAAAGGGCAATTTTGCCATTCACTTTTTTATTCCTTAATCTAATTAAAAAAACTATTTTTTCCCCTTTTTTATTTAAATTTTAAAAATTTTTAAATTTTTTGGTTCCTTTTAATTATTATATTTTTTATTTTTTATGCAAAAACATGTTAAAATTTTTTATATTGAATAATAAATTTTAATTTCACCTTAATTTATCAATTTATTTTACAAAATAAAAAAAACTTTTTATAATATATATTTTTTTTTTTTTTAGGGTTTTTTCGTCTTTGAAGCAAATTGCAATTAATGGTTAATTTTTGGGTTTATTATTGAAAGAGATCCGTAAGAAAAAAAATAAATATAAAATTTCACATGTAATTAAATAAAGTTAATATTTTTTCCTCGTAAATCTCTATTAAGCTTTATGTATTTTCAAAATTTTTTTTCTCTTTTAAATAATTTTTTCAGTGCATTTTTTATTTAAGAGGTACAAATATCAAAAAATAGTACAATTATAAAACCCAAAAATTACCCTTTAAAATAAAAAATAAAATATTTTTATTTTTATTTAAAAATTGGCCTTTTAATTTAAATCTGAATGCCCTTTTAGAAAAATATAAAATCTAAAGTTGATACCAAATGTCAACGAGGTATGTGTTAATGATGTTTACGAGGGGAAAAACATATTAATTAAATATTTTAATTTCATATAGTTATATTTTTTTTTTTATTTGGGGATTTTTTTTTAATAAATTTTAAATCGAAATTAATCATAAATTGCCCCAATTTGCTTAAATGGAGGATAAAGAAATAGAAAATTAATATATATTTGATAATTTGTCAAGTAAATAGTATGTTAGGGTGGTATTAAATTTCTTTTAATATAAAATATTATATACAGTTTTGACATAAAAATAATAAATAGAAAATATATTAAAAAAAGAGACAAAAAAATTTTAAAATTTTAAATAGGTACAAAATTGTTTTTAAATTAAGATTAAGGAATAAAAAAGATGATAGACAAAATACCTTTTTAATTCAAATTTTTTTAATATTATTTATAAAAAGGGGACCATATGTGTTAAAAAAATAAAAAATAAAGGACCTTGTTATTTAAAAATTATTTAGGGGCCCTTGTCATTAATTTTTGAAAACTAAAAAGGACCAAGTTGCTTTTAAAACTTTTATTTTAAAGTTGATATGAAAATTTATTGAGAAAAACTACATTTTTGGTCCTGGGGTTTTGATAAAAAAAATAGGGGTGAGAAAAAAAACGAAACCAAAAACCCCGCCCCGTCCGACCGAAAAAAACCCGAAAAACCGACCCGAAAAAACCGCCCCCAAATTTCCCCCAAAAAACCGAAATCCCCGAGGGTTGATCGGGGTCGGGTGGGTGTGAAAAATTTATCCCCCGAAACCCGAAACCAAACCCGAAACCCTTTTTTTTATGTTTTTTAAATATTTTTTGTGTATTTATAAAAAACTTTTAAATGTTTATTATTTTTTTAAATATGGTAGCAAAAAGTTTCTGTTTGGAATGCATCTAAAAATTGTAATGACTTAAATTTGGGCCAAAAAATTCATCAAAAAAATATGATTTTTTTCCCCCTCTCTCTTTATTGCTTCATCGGCGCTCTCACCCCCATCAATTTTAGATATTTTTTTTAATGTTGGGATTTGTTTTTTTGTTTGTTGGTATTTATTTTGTTACTTTTTTAAAGTTTATTTTACTTTGAAATTGAAAGTGTAATGGAAAAAAAGTCAAAATAAAAAGGGGTGCCCGAAAAAACCCCCCCCGAAACCCCCAAACCCCAAATCCCCCAAAAACCGAAAACCCCACCCCCGAAAAGTGGGTATCGGGGCCTCCATTTTCCCCCCCAAAACCCGAAAACCCCAAACCGAAATCCCCCAAAACCCCAAAAACCCGTCCCTGTCACCCCCAAAAAAAAGGATTTGGTCCCCAGAGTTTAAAAAATACAAATTTGCCCTGTAGTTGCGATTTCGTTTTTCGTCCCCACTTTAGGTGTTAACTCTTCCGTTAAAAAAGGGGTATTTTTGATTTTTTATACATTCTTTATTTTTTATTATTTTTGTTTTACTTTTTACTTTGACTTTTGACTAAGACTTTTTCTCTCTCCTTTTTCCACAAAATTTTTATACATTACCACCACTACCTCCACCACTACACCCCCACCACCCACCACAACCACCCCAATTTTTCTTTATCTTCTCTCCACACGATCACTACCCTACCCCCACCAAAAATCACCCCCCCTCCCATTTTCCAACCTGGGAAAACCCCCACCCCCATCAGATCTGAAAGAAGTACTCCCCGCACCATCGCAACTGCAAACACGGAGAGGGGAAAGAAGTGATGGGGGACCCCGGAGAAGGATTAAATCGGGTGGCTCCCAAACCACACACTTTCCGGCGACCTCTTTTGGACGTCGTTCGCATTTAGATCAAAAATCAGGCGGCATATCCTATCTCTCTCTCTTTCCGGGCATCCAATTTCTCACCGCCCAGGCGCCCAAACATCATTTGATGGTGATTTGGATCTGATTGAATCAAGGAGGTTCACCTGATGGTTGTAAAATGGGTGGTGGGGTGGGGGAAAAAAGGGTGTGTAGGGGGATAAAATGGGGGGGTGGTTGTGTTTTAAAAATGGGTGGTGTTGGTGGTGGGGGTGGGGGTAAAAAAAATGGTGGGTTGGGGGGTAAAATGGGTAGGGATGGGGTGGATAAAATGGGTGGTGGTGGGGTGGGAAAAATGGGGTGGGGTGGTGGTGGAGGGTAAAAAAGTGGTGGGTGGTGGTGGGTAAAAGGGTGGTGGGGGGGTGGTGGAGGATAAAAGGGTGGTGAGTGGGGGGGGTAAAAAGGTTGGGGGGGGTGGAGGATAAAAATGATGGGGTGGTGGGGTTGGGGTGAATAAAAGGGTATGGGTTAAATAGGTGGTGGTGGTGGAGGATAAAAATGGTGGTGGTGGTGGTGATGGAGGGGTTAAAAAGGGTGGTGGGTGGTGGGTGGAAAAAATGGGTGGTGGTGGTGGGGGGGGAAAGTAAAAGGGTGGTGGGTGGTGGTTTTGTGGTGGGAAAAATGGGTGGTATGGAAGAAAAAGAGATGAGGGAAAAAGGGGGGAAGAAAAAGAATAAGAGAAAATATCATTTTGGTCGTTGAGTTTTTTTTCAAAAAGAAAAAAAAAAAGGGAAAATTGGAAAAAAAGACAAAAAACCCCCTGTTTTTAACGGGATTTTAACGATGTTGATCAGGGACAAAATCGGTCGAAAATGCATCTCAGGCCCAAAATTTGTTTTTTTTAAAAACTTGGGGACCAAATTCGTTATTTTTGGCAAACCACAGGGCCCAATCTGAAATTTCCCAAAAAAATTATGGTTTTAGGATTGTATGGGAAGTTTTTTATTTTCAGAAGTGTTGTTAAGATGCTTTTTTTCTTTAAAAAATTAAACTTATGTGGATAAATTTTGTACATTTAAAGTAGGTTACTTTTTTTGAATAAAATAAATGAAGTTAAAGTTAGGATAGTGAGTTAAAGACTATGACATTAACAATATATTAAAAAAAAATATAGTTATTTTTTAAATTTTTGATATTGAAATTAGACTTTAAAAAGTTAAGGAGGCTAAGATACAAAACTATTAAGAGGGTTTTTTTTGAACCTTAGCACATACAGTTTTTTTTTGGGTGTTGCTATATGGCCTTTTTAGCCCTTTTATCCCCTCAGTAAAAGTAACCCCATTTAGATCTTATGTACATCATATAACTTATATTCCCCTATATGGGGGGGCTATTTTAAAATTTCCCTTTTTTTGCCGAAAAAATTTACCTCTTGGTGATTTTAAAAAATATCTTAGAATTAGAGAAACTAGGTTTTGTTTCTAATTTATTAAAAGGGCTATGGTTTTTAACCCTTTGGGAAAAAAAATTTATTTTAAGGAAAATTTCATGAAAAAAAATTTTTTGTTTTGTTTTAGTTCTATTTTGAAGTATGAACATTAAAGATTATTTGGGGTTTATGCCCAAAATTTTTAAAATTAAAAGAGGACCCATTGCTTTAAATTTAACAAAAGTTATTTCATTTAGGCCCAGGAGTGATTTTGTTTGACTTATTTGTTAATGCAATTGATATTGATTATTTAATATTACATTTTTTATTTCTTTTATCATCCCCTTTTTCTTTATACAACCCCCACCATAGTTAAACTTTCAGATCATAAGGTTCTATCCCAAAATTTTTTAAAACTCAACCATTTTTCCACAAAGATCATTAAAAGATGGTAATTATAAAAAAAAAACAATAGAGGGGAGCTTTGGGAAGCCAGCCCCCATTTTTTAAATCAAAGCCATTTTAAAAATTGCTGGTTTTAGAACAACGATGTCATTGATTTGTTTCAGTCATCATTTTTTGGAAAGTTAAATTTTGGACCCCTAAAACTGAACTGACGACTATCATTTTTTTAATAAAAAAAATTTTATTTATTCTAAAAATTTATTAGCATCAACCAATTTTAATTAAAAGAAAATGTTTTTAAAGCTATCTTTTTTTGTATTTTTGTTGTAAAATTTATTTGTTTTTGGAAAACTCATTTGCCTATTTTTATTTTTTTGTTTTTGGGCGGATTAGTTTTACATTTGTGTATTTATTTCTTTACATTTAGAGTTTTTATAAATTAAAACTTATTTTGTATGTTGAATGGTCAAAAAATAAAAAAATTAGATAGAACAAAGGATTTAAGTACGGAACCGATGGCTTGGGACCGTTTCCAAATTAAAGAAAAGTATAAGTTTCCGGTTCTTCAATTCATTTTGAAACCCCCAATTTCAAATATTTTGGCCAGGTACCCCCCTTTTTTACCTAATTTGGGGCCCTTTTATGATAAAAAAAAATTTTTTCTATTCTTTAAATATTTATCTTCAATCTCTCTTTTTTTTTTTTTTCTTTTCAACACAGAAAATAAATAGTTATTGTCTTTGGGTAATAAAAAATTTAAATTTAACATATATAGTTGTTAAAGATGATTTTTTGTTACAAAAAGTTTTTTTAAATAAGCTAAATTTTATGAAAAGCAAAAAACAATTTTTTAAAATCTTTTGGTCTTGAAAAAAATGGATTCACGTTATATTAAAAGTTGCATAGTTTTGCCCAGGTGGAGTGAAAAACAAATGGGCGAAAAAATTCATTTTTGGGGTCCTTTCTTCAGATTCAACCCAAACATCCCAAAACAATAATTTTTATCATATATTATTTTTATTAAAAAGATTAAATATAATCTATAAAAATACAAATTTGTTTAAAAAGAAATAAAAATTTCCCCAAATTTTGGTTTTTCTTCGTGTTAGACCAAGTTCAATAAACCCAATAAAAAAAAAAGGAAAAGAAAATGAGATGTAATGTTGTAGGAATTTGGTTTTTTACACATATAAATTACGTTTGGTATTTAGCACAAAGCGATCTTTGTTTTCCAATTTTTATACCTTTTTTAATGTCACATAAATTAGCAAAACGTTTTTTTGTTCCTATTTCAGGATATTTTTAAAAAGATGTTTGTTTTGTATAATTAATTTATTTTGTTGGAATTAGGATTAAAGTTCTTTGATAAAATTTGATTTACGGAAGACTTGATAGATTCTTTTTTGTTTTTCAATGATTGAGGTACTTGATCAATCAAAACATATGTAAAGGATTTTGGCAAAAGGTTGATTTTGATAACCCAAACCCAACCCCAATAGTCTGTCAATTCGGTAATTGGGGGGAGACTATGAGGGTCCCCCAGATTGCCCCCGGGACCATTCAATTTTTGGCAAACCTACCGTCACCCTTTAAACCCAACTAAGTTGGTCATTGTTGGTATGAAAAGGGTTTTGAATTCAATTTTTTTTCCAAATTAGCCAAATTTAAAATTTGGCTTCAGAAAGATAAAAAAAAACCTTTCCATCCAATTTAACCACCCCCTTTCCCCCCTTGTGGACCACCCAAATCCATTCCCGTGCACAACATTTTGCCATCTAGCACCTTCCCATCCCTTTTAATAATTTTATCATTCCCACCAGTGCTACCGACCCCACCCCACCTCACGTTTGCCCCGTGTTCCGTCCAAAACCCTCTGCACCCAACCTCCCCCCTACGACCCCCCTAACCCACACCATACACCACTTTTGTTTGTATAGTACCAACCCCCCCCCCATTCATGTAGATTAAAATTTTTGCAAAATTTCTTTTCAAATTTTTTTAAATAAACGTTGATAAATTACATCACTTTCCCTATGGCTTGAAACGTGATTTTTTTGGGGTTAGTAAATTTTTATTGCTAATTTGGCCAGGGGGATTAATCAGGGCGCATGCTTTGTGTCGGTGAACCATGCGGGATTAGGGGGAAAGCCCCGATACCCCCCAAAAAAAAAAATTTTTGTATAGTTCCTACAACAAATTTCTACCTTTAAGTAGAAAAAAAAAAACAGTAAATATATGTAAACAAAATTAACCCCAAAAAAAAATAACTTGTAAATTAAACGAGAAATAGCAATGAATTACAAACCCTATGGAACAAAGGGAGTATTTTTAAAAACAGGATGGAATCGTAATTTTTTATGTATCCTATTGCTCTAATGAACCTTACACACCATGACAGGAAACCCCAAAAAAAAAATGAAAAATTTGAACCTTTATAAAAACCTCCAATGGACAGATGATTTGTACATAGAGTAATTTGTAATATGCACATTGCATAATGCATGTGATTTAAATCAAACAACTAACTTTACCTCTTTGCACAAGTGCATATGGTCTAGATGAACGATACGAGGGTATTTTTTAGTTTTTATTTTTTAAGGTTTTTCTTTAATTTTTAAAATTTTAAAAAAAAATAGTTAGATAAAAGAACACGAATACAATCGAGTAAGTAAAATTGTTTTTTACATTAAATAATGGTTTCAATTTTCTATTAACGTCGAAGCCCAAATTTGCAAATAAATTTATGTTAATAATTATGTTCTTAAAATGGTTATTTTGTGTTTTTTAATTTAGATATCGTTCTGTTTTAAATTTTATGCTCCATGATTACATGAAAAAATATGAGGGTATTTTTTATATATTTATACCCTGAATATAATAGGTAGTTTTTGTAAAACTCTAAACCCCTTGAAAACTTTAAAAGAGTATGCCGAATATTAAAGAACCCAAAATTAATTTACATTAAAACTTTTGAACCCTTACTAAAACCAAAACCTCAAAGTAAAAAAAATTTTAAAAATATAAAAAAACAACAAACTTCTATAAAAAGTATATAGAAATTTCAAATTGTGTACATTTTATCAAAACAAACTTTTGATCTTTTAGCGAAAGTAAATTTAAACTTAAAAGGAAAAAAAAAGACCGACAAAAAAATAGAGTAGAATGAGTAGAGTAGGTTTAAAAAATATGCATGTTATATATAAAATATTATACAATTTTTTTTGATGGGAAAGGAAGGGGTTAATAAGTGTTGAAAGGTTTGACCCAAATCCGGTGCTGCCTGTCATTTGTGTCATAATAACATGGGAAAAAATTTTATTGGGATGAGGGTCACAGACTCCCCTGTGACAAGCTCCATTCCCAACCAAATAGATCAATTTGATGCCTTTTTATTGTTAAAAGACCAAAAATTTCCCCTTCCCATCTCCTTTTTTTATGCGGTTTTCCTTGTAATTTGTTGCCCCTATTCTCCCAATTTGGAGTGGTTTACAAGTGTTTTTTTGGTGAAGAGCCTTAATTAACTTTTCATAGGGTTTGAAAAATTTGGTTTTGTTTAATGTTTTAGACAGTAACAAAAATTGTATATAAATTCTAACCCTCTATTAAAATGTCTTGTATGTGTATGTTAGTTTAATACAAATTTTAATAATTATAGTTAGTACTAGGGTTTTTTAAAAATAGGTTTTGTAAACATTTGATTGTCATAAAACATAACGTTGTTCATGTTTTATACATTAAAACTCCAATAATGTACCCTATTATTTTTAATAGGCTTTGATTGGTTTATATTTTACAGTTTGTAGACACACCCCCAATATAGACACACACCCATATATGGATGTTAGAAGTATAAACCCAAATAATTTTAACAATGTAAATACTCCTAAAAGTGGGGATGGGTTTAATCTTACAAAAAGGGTAGTCCTGGATTTTTGATGTCCCATGCGAAAAAGTTAAAAGTGCCTTATGCCAATTTTTTAAAACAAAAGAAACGGGAAA
>JARYMX010000487.1:0-21351 GCA_030169165.1 Centaurea solstitialis | reverse complement strand
ACCCCCCGGGAAACCCAAAAACGGGCAAAACGGCGCCCCTTTTGAGTTTTTTTTTCCCTTGGCACATGCCGTCCCGGGGTTTTGTTTTTGTCCCCACAAAACATCCACCATGCTTTTGGCACGTTGAAGCATGCTAGAAGCATGCGGGGCGGGGCTCACACCAAACCCCCACGACAGATTGTGATTCTGTTCAGGGGTTTGCGTGCGGTTTGACAATGACCCTTCCGCAGGTTCCCCTACGGAAACCCTTTTTAGATTTTCCCCTTTCCTTAAAATGATAAGGTTCAGTGGAATTCTGCGACTCCCCGGCGGGAACCGCCACGTGCCCGTCCAAACATTTCCCCGGAATTCAATGGTAGGAGGAGGGGGTGTGTAAAAAAGGGCAGGACGTAGTCAACGCGAGCTGAGATCCGTTACTAGGAATTTCTTTTAAAGAAACAATTGAAATGATTTCCCCCATCACGATGAAATTTCAAAGTTTCCGGGCCCTGTCGGCCAGGCTATATATGTTGAATACTCGTGTAGGCGCGTGGGGCCCCAGAACAAAGGGCATCACAGATGTTATTCCCTCAAACTTGTGGCCAAAGGCCCATAGTCCTCAAAAGAAGCTGGCCGTGGGGGATACCTCCAATAGCTAGTTAGCAGGTGAGGTCTCGTTCGTTAACGGAATTAACAGACAAATCGCCCACCAACTAAGCGGCCATGCACCACCCCCCTAGAATAAAGAAAGAGCTCTCAGCTGTCAACCCTTTACTATGTCGGGCCCGGGTAAGTTTCCCCTTTGTTGAGTCAAATTTTAAGCGCGGGCTCACTCCTGGTGGTCCCCTTCCCGTAAATTTCCCTTTAAAGTTTCAGCCTTGGGCCTCCCCCCCCGGAACCCCAAAAACTTTGATTTTCATAAAGGTGCCAGCGGAGTCCCCAAAAGCAAATCCGCTGATCCCCGGTCGGGGATGTTTTTGGTTGAGACTAGGGGGGTATCTGATCGTTTTTAGCCCCAAATTTCGTTTTGATTAATGAAAACTTGGCAAGTTTGCGTTGTTCGTCTTTTAAATCCCCAAAAATTTTTACCTTGATATGAAATACGAAGCCCCCCACTGTCCTGTTAATCATTATCCGATCCGAAGGCCAAAGTAAAAGGACCGAACTTGATGTTATCCCCTGCTAAATTATACAGAGCGTAGGCTTGCTTTGAGCCTCTAATTTTTTCAAAGTAAAAGGCGGGGCAGGGCCCCCCAATTAAGGCCCGGGGGAGGCCGGGAAGGGAGAGTAACCGGTGCACACCCCAAGGGGGACCGGGGGGACCCCAACCCAAAGTCCCCTACGAGCTTTTTAATGCAAAAAACTTAAAATTTCGCTATTTGGAGGGTGGGAAATTTCCGCGGTGCTGGCCCAGACTTCCCCCCAAAGGATCCCCGTTTAAAGGGGTTTGATTTTACATTCAAATTTCCAGACTCGTTTGAGCCCCGGGATTGTTATTTTTTTCACACCCCCCCGTGTAGGATTGGGTAAATTTTCCGCCCGCTGCCTTCTTGGATGTGGAGGTTTCTCGGCTCCCCCTCGGAAAACGAACCTAAAACTCCCTCACCCCTCCCACCCCAGTAGGCACTATCCCCCATCGAAAATTGTAGGGCAGAAATTTGAATGATGCGTCCCGGCACGAGGGCTTGCGATCGTCGAGTTATCTGATCACGCGCAACGGCAGACCCCGCGGCCCCTTTTATCTAAAAAAAGACCCCTTCGAAGTCGGGGTTTTGTTGCACGTATTAGCTCTAAAATTACTACGGTTACCCCGAGTGAGGTACCATCAAACAAATAAAACTTTTTTAAGACCCATTCGCAGTTTAAATTTGAATTTGTTATACTTAACATGTGGCTTAATTTTGAGACAAAATAGACTTCTGGCAGGATCAACAGGTAGCATTTCCCCTTCGCGTAGCCCACCTGAAAGGACAAGCCGTAAAAATGGCAGGCAATCGTTTTGGGGAAACGGAACGTTAAAAAGGGATAGTGAGTTTATGAAGACCCAAGGCCCCCCCATTGTATGCAAGGAAAAACGAGTTCATAGGCCATCATTGTTGCAAACAAAATCTGGGGGGATCACAAGACCGCTTCCTTTTTTATCCCCCCGCCGATGAAGAGATGATAAAATGTTTAAAAGTAAAACCACAGTTTCATCAACTGGTATGCAAAAACCCGGAAACCCCATATGTCAAGACAAAAACAAGCTTGACGCAAAAATGAAGAGGATGCAGCGTGAAGTTGGTCGAAGCAAAACAATCCCCGCGTAAAAACCCAATCCCACTCTGCCCCCCCGGTGACATTCCCGAAGGCCCAATAGTAGCAACCACCCAACCAAAAAGGTCAAGCAAGCCACCAAAACCCAAAAAACACCCCCCGAATGCACGAACGATGCGAAGTAAAAAAATCTCAAACCCCCCCATGAACCCCCCATGCCCGGGGCTACTGCTACATCCCCAAATCTTTCTAGCATAGGATACGGGCATAAAGTGGCAACCAAGTAGTAAGGAATAGGATAACAGGAAACCCGGGTTTCCCCAAATTTCCCGAGAAAATGGTACAAACCCGATTCGCCCAAAGGAAACCCGACCGATTCCCGACAAGAAACCCGTTTCCCGCCCCAAAAAAGCAAGTTTTCACGACAAGCAAGAATCCGACCGACTAGAAAAGATCCCGGAAATGGACTAGCAATGATCCCCACCAGTGTGCCCCTTGGCAGCACACTAACCCCCCCATTATACCTTATGAAAAAAAGTAAGTGAAAGGGTGAAACATTGAAATTTTCATTATATAATTTTTGAGTGGCACGCCCTTAGCCCAACAGGGCAAAAAAACCCCCCGACGTGCGACGAAAATAGGCCAAAGCACGGTGAAACCAAGCAAGGCACGAGGTACTGGATGGACGGTGAAACCCAAACAAGGCCCGAGTTATCGGCCTGGGAGAGAAACCCGCCATGGCACGGGTACTCGATGCCATGGCAGGTGAAACCAAGCCCTGGCCGAGGGACTCGATGCCATGGCAGGTGTAACCCAAACCCAAAGGGACGGGGAAACCAAGCCAAGGCACGGTTACTCGGCCAGGGCACGGGGAAAACCCAAACCAGGCACGAGGTCTCGGCCTCTTGGTGAAAAAAAGCCAAGGCACGGGTACTCGGCCAGGCACGGTGAAACCCCAAACCCTGGCCGAGGTACTCGATGCCCTGGCACGTGAAACCAAGCCAAGGCACGAGGTATCGGCCATGACGGGAAACCCCGCCAAGGACGAGTTACTGGCCATGGCCCGCAGAAACCAAACCAGGCCGAGGTATCGGCCATGGCACGCAGAAACCAAGCCATGGACGAGGTATCGAAACCATGGCCGGACAAACCAAGCCAAGGCACGAGTTTTCGGCCATGGCCGGGGAAACCCAAACCAAAGCACGAGGTACTCGCCTGCAAGGTGAAACCAAACCAGGGAGAGGTACTCGGCCATGGGACGGGGAAACCAAGCCCTGGACGAGGTTCTGGATGCCATGGCACGGTGTCACCAACCATGGCACGAGGGTTTTGCCATGGACGGTTCACCCAAACATGGCAGAGGTACTCGAAGCCTGGACGGTGAAACAAAACCCTGCAGAGGTACTCGAAGCCAGCACGGTGAAAAACCAAACCCAAAGGGAAGAGGTACTCGGCCATGTCGGTGAAAACAAGCCAAAGGGACGGGTACCGGGAGGACGGTGAAACCAAGCCATGGACGAAAAGGTACTCAAAACCTGGCCGGTAAAACCCAAGCCCTGGCCAAAGGGGTGGAAACCAAGCCCTGGGACGAGGTACTCGAAGCCATGGCACGGGGGAAACCAAGCCAAGGGACGAGGTACTGGCCCTGCACGGTGAAACCAAGCCCAAGGACGAGGTATCGGCCGCTCGGTGAAACCAAGCCAAGGCCCGGGGACCGGGCCCAAGGCACGGTTAAACCAAGGATGTACGAGGTATGAACCATGGACGGTGAAAAACCAACCATGGACGGGTATTGAAAACCATGGGACGGTGAAACCCCGCCCTGGACGAGGACTCGAACCATGGCACGGTGAAAAAAAGCCAAGGCACGAGGTACTCGGCCTGCCGGTTTTAAACCAAAACCAAAGGGACGAGGTACTCGGCCCTCTCGGTGAAACCAGCCCCGGACGGGACTGAAGCCATGGCACGGTGAAACCAAGCCCTGGCACGAGGTACTCGAAGCCATGGGGAGGTGAAACCCAAACCATGGACGAGGTATCGAAGCCATGGAGGTTTAAACCAAGCCAAGGCCGATGAACGGGTACGATCACGGGGGGGCACGTTGCGGGCACGAGGGGGCCCATCTAGGAGCCATGGACGGTGAAACCAAACCATGGGAGAGGTTGGAAGCCCTGGGACGAGAAACCCGGCCATGGCACGAGGGGGAAACGAGCCGTCACGGGCGGGGCACGTTGCGGGGAATGAGGGCCGATCTAGGCCGGGATTTTTTCCGGGGGGGATGGCAGGTGAAAAAAGCCATGGACGAAGGGACTGGGGGGGGCCATGGCACGGTGAAACCAGGCCATGGCAGAGGAACGGGTCAGGGACGGGGCACGTTAGGGCAACGGGGACGTTAGGCAACGGGGCACGCGTGTGGGGTTGGTATGCAAAGGGGATCCCCACCTTAGTACCAGGGCCCATGGTTGGGCGGCCCCAGGTCGGGGGGGGGGGCAGACCATGGTCCCCCCTTTTTACCCCTTTGAAAAAAAGCTAAGTGCAGGAAAAAACATTGGTTTTTCCCTCTATCAAAATTTTGAAAAAACCAAACAAACGGACTCCCTTTGGGACGAAAATTTGCGGTGCTCCCTTGGACATATGTTAGGGGGGATCCTGCCGAAAATCGGTTTTTGCGGGGTCGGGGGGGGCCCCCCGGGGCCGGGGTTGGTTTTCGGACGGTTCGGACCAAATTTTGGAAACGGCTCAAAGGACTGTTTTGAAAGAAAATTTGGTGGTGCTCCGTGAAAATGTATTGGAGGATCGGGCAGGAAAAAACCCGGTTTTCGGGGTGGGATTTTACCGGGCCCCGGGGTTGGAGTGTGGGCGGTTTTGAGCTTTTAAAATTGGAAACCGGCTCAACGGACTCCCTTTTGGACGAAAATTTGCGTGGGGCTCCGGGGGAAATGTATTAGGGGGATCCGGGCGGAAAATTTTGGTTTTCGGGGTCGGGTTTTACGGGCCGGGGGTTGGAGTGTCGGGCGGCTTTTGAGGCATGTAAGTTCATCCGACCAAAACGGACCGTTTGGATAAAAATTTGCGTGGTGTGTGAAAACATGTATTGAGGACCCGGGCAAAAAACTTTCGGTTTCGAGGTCGTGGTTTATGGGGATGGCCTTCGACCCATGTTCCCCGAAAAAACGTACTTGTTTTCGGCGAAATTTGCATGATAAAACCAAGCTGCATGGGGTTTCTGGGCCCAAGGTGAGGGAAAACCAAACCCGCGGTGCGAGAAATGGGCGACGATCAAGGGGCGGGGCACGCGTGTGGCGCGAGGGCGTTAGGCAAGGGCACGGTCGGGGCGGGGAGTTAGGCATCCAATGGCGACTTAGACTCAGCATGCCATGGCCTTGGCTTCCTTGCCCCGGGGGGGGGAACAGCCCCCTGGTCCCCCTATTATCCCTTTTGAAAAAAAAAGCTAAGTACAGGAAAAAACATTTTTTTTTTAATCTATCATAATTTTTGGAAAAAAACCAAAGGGAATGGAAATTTTGGTTTGCTCCGACCAAGGGCATGGCAAATTTGGGTTTTTGGCCGACCAAGGCCCCAAGGATGGCCTGTTTTGGTTTGGCAGACCAAAAGGCTTGCCTGATTTGGCTTGCGACAAGGCCAAGGCATGGCTGATTTGGCTTGGTTTTCCCGATCAAGGCACAAGGCATGGCCTTTTTTGTTTTCCGATAAAGGGGCACAAGGGCGGCCTGTTTGGGCTTTTCGATCAAGGCCCCAAAGGGTGGCCTGATTGGCTTTTCGATAAAGGGCCCCCAAGGCTTGGCCTGATTTGGGGGGCCGATAGGCACCAAGGCTGGCTGATTTTTGTTTCACGATCAAGGCCCCAAGGCGGGGCCTGTTTTGGGGCTTGCCGATCAAGGCCCCAAAGGCTGGCCTTTTTTGTTCTTACGATAAAGGACCAAGGTTTGGGGCCTGTTTTGGCTTGTTCGACCAAGGCCCAAGGCTGGCTGATTTTTTGTCGGCAAAGGCTTGGCCTGTTTGGCTTGCCGTAAAGGACCAAGGCATGGCGATTTGGCTTAGAAGGACAAAGTTTCCCGATTTCTTCGAAAGGAAAAGGTCGCCCCGGCAAAAAGGGGTAGAGGAAGATTGAAAGGAGAAGTGTTTTGGGGGGAGGGGGAAACGAGGAGCAGGGCTGAATCTCGTGGGTGTGGCAGCAAGGCCCCTCTCCATTACAATACCCCCTCGCGATTTTTAAATCGTCGCAAAGGGTTCTACCCCACGTTGATGGAATTGACTTATGGCGGCCCGCAGATCGTCCGTCGCCGGGCTTTGGCCCAAAGAAACCCCTGCCTTTGGGGCCGAGGCCCCTATGCGGTCGGAAACAGGGGGCGGGAACGGTGCTTCTAGCCCCGGTTTGACTTAGAGGGTTCGTCATAATCCGGCAGGTGTTGCCACTGGCTTTTCAACCCAAACGCGATGACCAATTGTGCGAATCACGGGGCCCCTCACTGGTTTAATTACTATTGCGACATGTCTCGTAGGGTAAAAATAACCTGTTCAGAGGTCTAAACCCGCTACGTTCCTAATGGTGGGTAAAAAATCCAACCCTTGGTGAATTCTGCTTTAAATGATAGGAAAAGCCGACATCGAAGGTCAAAAAGCAAAGTCGCTATGAACGTTGGCTGCACAAGGTTATCCTGTGGGAACTTTTCTGACACCTTAGCTTCAAATTCCCAAGGTTAAAAGGGTCGTTAGGCCCCGCTTTACGGTTCGTATTCGTACGGGAAATCAGAATAAAGGTTTTTCCCCCTTCTGCCCACACGAGATTTTGTTCTCGTTGGCTCATTTGGACCCTGCTTATTTTTTAAAAGATGTGCCGCCCACCCAAAACCCCCCACCTGAAAATGTCTTCCGCCGCGGCCGCGAGGCGACCCTTTGGGCCCAAAAGAGGGGCATTCCCCCGTTCCGATTCAGGGAATAATTTTAAATAACTTTTTTAAAAAATGTGGTATTTCACTTTCCCCCGAAGGTCCACTTATATACCCTCTAAGTCATTTCAAAAGTCGGATGAGTCAAGTCAAAGGGTTTCTTTCCCCCCTGATTCTGCCAAACCCCTTCCCCTTTGGTGTGGTTTCGTGGGGTAGACAGGAAGTGGGAATCTGTTAAACCATTTGGCGTCACTAATTGATGACGAGGGATTTGGTACCCTTTAAAGGGTCTAGTTACTCCCCCCGTTTACCCCCGCTTGGTTTTAATTTCTTCACTTTGACATTCAGAGCACTGGGGAGAAATCACATTGCGTGCATCGCGGGACCACGCAAGCTTTGTTTTAATTAAAAAAGTCGGATTCCCTTGTCCTACCAGTTCTGAGTTGGTGTTCGCGCCCGGGGGGAAGGCCCGAAGAGGGGGTCCCGGGCCCCTTTCCCCCGGGGGGCGGCGACCGTTCGCGCGGAAAAGCCGAGAGTCCCCGACAGCCCAGGGTTCGGGGCTGGGACCCCCCTGCCAGCCCGAGCCCAAACCTTTTCCCCAGGGTTTGGATCCATTTTGCCGATTCCCCTTTCCCACATTGTTCCATCGACCAGAGGCTGTTTACCTTTGGGGACCTGTGCGGTTATGAGTACGACCGGGGGGGGAGGCATCGGTCCCCGGATTTTCAAGGGCGCCGGGGGGCATCGGACACGCGCGAGTGCGGTGCTCTTTCCCGCTGGCCCCACCCCGACTGAGTCGTTTCCGGGTGGGCAGGTGTTAAAAAGAAAAAAATAATCTTCCGAGGCCCCGCCAGTTCGGACTCCCTAAGTTGCCGTCGCCCCCCGTCCGGTTCAGGAATTTTAAACCCGTTCCCTTTCGAAGTCGGCGAAAGCGTACTGGGGTTCCCCGTCTCTTGGGAGAAAACCCCATGTGCAATTCCCGTTACGGGAAACCCTTTTCCCCCTCTTCGGCTTCAAAGTTCTCATTTGAATATTTGCAAAACTAACCAAAGTCCGCCCCGAGGGGCGCTCGCCGGGCCCCGCCCAAGGTTTGCAGCGACCCCCGGCCCCCCTTTCTATGGGGCCCGGCATTGCCCCCACGGGGGTGTAGGTCGCGGCTTAAGCGCCATCCATTTTCGGGGTGTTTATTCGGGAGGTGAGTTGTTTCACACTCCTTAGCGGATTTCGCTTAGACCACCCCTGGTCTTAAGGGGCCAACACCCCTTTTTGGGTTCTGGTTAGGCGCAGTTTGGACCGTAACCCCGGTTCGGTTTCCCCCCGCCGTTTTGTTACCAAAAAAGGCCCCCTTGAGCTCTCGATTGTGGACGGCTCAAGAAGCAGCCGCGCGTCCCCACTATTTAAGTTTTTAGAATGGTCGAGGGCGTTGCGCCCCGATGCCTCAATCATTGCTTTACCCGATAGAACTCGCCCCCGGGTCCAGCTATTGAGGGAAAATTCGGAGGGAACCCGCTACTAGACGGTTGATTAGTTTTCGCCCCCTTCCCCAATTTAGACGAACGATTTGCCGTCGTATCGCTGGGGGCCCCCACCAGGGTTTTTCCCCGGCTTCGCCCCCCTCAGGCATGTTCACATCTTTGGGTCCCCGCAGGCATGCTCCACTCAAACCCCCTTTCAGAAGATAAGGTCGGTCGGCGGTGCCCCCATGGGGGATCCCCAATCAGCTTCTTGCCCCTTGGGGGTTTCTACCTTGACTCGCAACATGTCAGATCTTGGTCCGTTTTCAAGACGGGCCGAAGGGGGGGCCCGCAGGCCGGGGCAGGGGCGCGCAGGTCCCGAAGCACGCGAAAACGGCGCGCGCTGAAAACCCGATCGAGCGACGGCTCTCCAGGCTATCAACACCCCGGCTTTGGCCCCCGACCAACCCGCACGGTCCACGCCCGGTGATCGGCGGACCGGCTTCGCGTTCCACATCCGGGCCCGGGGGCATCGCCAGCCCCATCCCCTTTCCCTCCCCAAATTTCAAGCACCCCTTTTACTCTCTTTTTTTAAAATCCTTTTACTTTTCCCCGCGGTCTTTTTTGACGGTCTCACGCCGGTATTTTGCCCTTGGACGGAATTTACCCCCATTGGGTGCATTCCCAAAAACCCGACTCGCAGACAGCGCCTCTGGTGCGACAGGTCGGGCAGACGGGGCTCCACCCTTTTGGCCCCCCCTTCCGGGGGATTTGGGGCCCCGGTCCCCCGTGAGGACGTTTTCCCCAGACTACAATCGAACGACGAGGCCGTCCGATTTTAAAGCTGGGTTTTCCCGGTTCGCCGGTTTTGGGGGAAAATCCTTGAAAGTTTCTTTTCCTCCGTTTTTTGTATGCTTAAACTCAGGGGTAGTCCGCTGACGGGGGTCGCGGCCCGGAAAGCATGGTAAGAAAAATTAGGGTTTTGCGAGAACTCTCTAGCATCAGCACAGCTCGATACAAAGGGCCCTTAAAAACCCCCACTGGTGGTCCGCCAAAGGGGCTCCTTTTGGGCCCAAACCGCACCATTGGCAGGGAGCCCAGTCCCGCCCCAGACCAGAGTCCTATGGGGGAGAGGGTTGGGGCGAGCGATGCGGGGCCCCCAGGCAGACTTTCCCCCGGGCCGAATGGTTGGGGAAACTTGCGTTCAAAAATCGAGGTTCAGGGATTCTGAAATTACACCAAGTAACGCATTTTGTAGTTTTTCTCGAGCGTGAGCCGGATACCCTTTTCCGAGAGGTTTAGGGTTTAAAGAGAGGTCGCGCCCGCGTGCCCCCGAAAACGGGGCAACCGGACGCACCTTTTTGGGTTTTGTTTCCTTGGCACATGCCGTGCGGGGTTTTTTTTTTGTCCCCAAAAAACATCCCCCAAAGCCTTATAGGCACGTTGAAGCATGTGAAGCATCGAGGGGCGGCTCACCCATATCCCCGACACCGTTTGTGATTAAGTTCACGGGTCGTTTGCTGTGCGGGTTCAAAAATGATCCTTCCGCAGGTTACCCACGGAAACCTTGTTACGACTTCTCCCTTTCCCCAAAAAAAATAAGGTTCAGTGGAAAATTTTCGCGACGTCGCGGGGGGGAACCCCCACGTCGCCGCGATCCAACACTTCACGGACCATTCAATCGGTAGGAGAGACGGGCGGTGTGTACAAGGGCGGGAGTAGTAAACGCGAGTGATGACTCGCGTTATGGATTCCTGTTTAAGCCCAAACAATTGCAATGATCCCCCCTCCGAGAAATTTAAAAATTTCCCCCGGGGGCCTGTCGGCCAAGGTTATACTCGTTGAATAATCGTGTAGCGGGTGGGGCCCCAGAACATCAAGGGCATCACAGCCCTGTTATTGCTCAAACTTCCGTGGCCAAAAAGGCCTAGTCCCCTAGAAGTGGCGTGGGGGGATACCCCATAGTATTAGAGGCTGAGGTTTCCGTTGTTAACGGAATTAAAAGAAAAATGCTCCCCCCAATAAAAACCCCCTGCACCACCCCCATAAAATCAAAAAAGGTCTAGTCTGTCCCCTTACTTTGGACCGGGGTAAGTTTCCCGTGTTGGCAAATTTAAACCCGCAGGTCCACCTGGTGGTCCCCCTTCCGTCAATTCCTTTAATTTTAGCCTTGCGCCTCCCCCCCGGCCCCAAAAAACTTTGATTTTCATAGGTGCCAGCGGAGCCCAAAAAGAAAAAATCCGTGATCCTGGTCGGCACGTTTATGGTTGAGACGGACGGTATCTGATGTTTGAGCCCCAATTTTTCGTTTTTGATTAATAAAAAAATCCTTGGCAAATGCTTTCGCAGTTGTTGTTTTCATAACCCAAAGTTTCACCTTGACTATGAAATAGATGCCCCGACTGCCCCTGTTAATCTTACTCCGACCCCGAAGGCCAAAAATAGGCCAAAACCCTTTGATTTTACCCCATGAAATGTATACAGAGGTGGGTTGCTTTTAGCACTTAATTTTTCAAAATAACAGGCCGGGGGCCCGACCGGCCAATTAAGGCAGGAGCGCATCGCCCAAGAAAGGGAGAGTAAACCGGTGCACACCCGAAGGGGACCGGCCCCACCAACCCAAAGTCCCCCTCGGTTTTTAATGAACAATTAAATTACCTTTTTTGGAGCTGGAAATTTTCCGCGGCTGTGACCGATTGCCCCCCAAAAAGGGTCCCCGTTAAGGGATTTAGATTGTACTCATTCCAATTACCCGACCGTTTGAGCCGGGATTGTTAAATTTTTGTCATACCCCCCGTGTGGATTGGGTAATTTGGCGGTGCCTTTTGGATGTGGTAGCGTTTTCAGGCTCCCTCTCGGAAACGAACCCCTAAATTTCCGTCACCCGTCCCACCTAGTAGGCCACTATCCCCCATCGAAAGTTGATAGGCAGAAATTTTAATGATGGTCGCGGCCGGGGCGTGCGATCGTCGAGTTATCAGGAAACATGCAGAACGGGCGGCCGCGTCGACCCTTTTTTCTAATAAATGATCCCTTTTAGAAGTCGGGGTTTTTTTGCGTATTCTCTAGAATTATACGGTTATCGGTAGGTACCATCAAACAAATAAATGTTAATGGCCATTCCCCGTTTCACAGTTAAATTTGTTCACTACAATGCATGGCTTAATTTTGAGAAAGATTGATATGGGGGATAACAGGTGCATTCCTCTTGACGTAGCCCACCATGAAAGGACAACCCGTAAATGGAGGCAATCTTTTTGGAAAAAGCAAAACCTTAAAAAGGGTAGTGGATCTTATGAAGCCCCAAGCCCCATCAATTTTCCGTATGAAGAGACCAAAGTGCTTCATAGGCCACTATTGTTGCAAAACAAATTTGGGTGGATACAAGACCGTTCTTGTTTATCCCAGGCATGAACGGATGAAAAAATTTTTAAATGTAAGCCCCAACCGTTACCATCAATAGGTATGCAACACGGGAACCCCATAGCTAAAGAAAAATCAAGTTTTGACGCAAAATGAAGAGGGTTGCAGGGTAAAAGTGGTGCGCAAGCAAACAGCCTCCGGTAAAAAACCCAAATCCCCACTTGCACCTCCCGGTGCTTCCAAAAGGCCCAATGGTAGCAACCCCCCCAACCCAAAAGGTAAAGCAAGCCCCCAAACCCAAAACAGCCCCCAGAATGCACAAAACGATGCGAAGAAAAAAAATCTCGAACCCCCCTCGAACCACCATGACGGCTACTCCCTACATCCCCAAAATCTTTTGCTTGGATAGGGGCTAAACGTGGAAACCCAAGTAGAAAGGGAAATGGATCACGGAAAACCCGGTTTCCCCAAATTCCAGAGAATTAGGTACAAAAGATTCCGGACCAACAGGAAAAGACCCGATTCCACGACAAGCAACGATTCCCACCAACAAGCAACGATTCCAACGACAAACAAAGAATTTCCCCACCCATGCAACTGATCCGAGATAGAAGATCCCCACCAGTGGCCCCCTTTGGGAACATACACCCCTATATATACCTTTGAAAAAAAAGTAAGTGACAGGATGAAAATTGAAATTTTATCTATCATATTTTTTGGTAGGCAGCCCTTAGCGAAACAGGGAAAAAAACCCGGAGTGGACGAACTAGGCCAAAGCACGGTGAAACCAAGCCAAAGGCCCAGGTACTCGGCCAGGGGCGGGGGAAAAACCCAAACCCAAAGGACGGTTTTCGGCCCTGGCACGAGAAACCCGCCATGGCACGAGGTACTCGATGCAGGCAGGTGAAACCAAAACCCTGGGAGGTACTCGATGCCCTGGGACGGTGTAACAAGCCCGGACGGTGAAAACCAACAAAGGGACGAGTTACTGGCCGGGGGGACGGTGAAACCCAAACCAAAGGGAGGGTACTCGGCCCTGTTTGGGGAAAACCCAAACCCAAAGGGACGAGGTATCGGCCAGGCACGGTGAAACCAAAAACATGGCACGAGGTATCGATGCATGGCCCGGGGAAACCAAGCCAAAACACGAGGTACTCGGCCATGCACGGTTGAAACCCCAAACCCAAGGACGAGTTTTCGGGCCCTGGCAAGGAAAAAAAAAGCCCTGGAGAGGTATCGGCATGGGAGCAGAAAAAAAAGCCCGGCACGAGGTACTCAAGCCTGGACGGACAAACCCAAGCCCAAAGGACGAGTTTCTCGGCCATGGCACGGTGAAAACAAGCCAAAGACGAGGTTTCTGGATGCAAGGTGAAACCACCAAGGCACGAGGGGATCGGCCATGGCACGGTGAAACCGCCATGGGACGAGGTTTGGATGCCATGGCACGGTGTCACCAAACCCCTGGCCGAGGTATCGATGCCATGCACGGTGTACAAGCCATGGACGAGGTATCGAAGCCATGGCACGGTGAACCCAAGCCATGACGAGGTATCGAAGCCCTCACGTGAAACCAAGCCAAAGGGAAAAGGTTCTCGGCCATGTCGGTGAAACCCAAACCCAAGGGAGAGGTATCGGCCGAGGACGGTGAAAACAGCCCGGACGAGGTACTCAAAGCCATGGCACGGTAAAAAAAAAGGGAAGGGGGAAAGTGGAAAAAGCTGGCACGAGGTATCGAAGCCATGGACGGGTTTTAAACCCAAACCAAGGCACGAGGTACGGCCCTGGGACGGGGGAAACAAGCCAAAGGAGGGTACTCGGCCTGCTCGGTGAAACCAAGCCAAGGGAGAGGTTCGGCCAAGGCACGGGGGAAACCAAGCCCTGGGGGAAAAATTTAAAAGGTACTCGAACCCCTGGCCCGGTGAAACCAAGCCCGGCCGAGGTCTGAAGGGTGGACGGTGAACCCAAACCATGGACGAGGTATCGAAGCCATGGAGGTGAAACCAGCCAAGCCCAGGTCTCGGCATGCACGGTGAAACCAAACAAGGACGGGTACTCGGCATGCTCGGTGAAAACCAGCCCAAAGGGCCCAGGGATCGAGCCCTGGGGACGGTGAAACCCGCCATGGAGAGGTACTCGAAGCCCTGGGACGGTGAAACCCAAACCCCGGGGCCCAGGTACTCGAAGCATGGCCGGTGGAAACCCCGCCAAGCAGATGAAGGGCTCGATAGGGACGGGGCCGTTGGGGCAAAGGGGGGCCGATCTAGGCATGCCATGGCACGGTGAAAAAAGCCATGGGCCCAGGACTGGGAAACCATGGCCGATTTTAAACCAGGGCAGGCACGAGGAACGAGCGCGATGGGAGGGCACGCTTGGGGCAATGGGGCCCTCAGGCAGAGTTATGGCATGGCACGGTGAAACAAGCCCTGGCCGAGGTACTGGAAGCCATGGCACGGTTTAAACCAGGCCATGGGATGAGGAAGGGTCACGGGAAGGGGACGCTTAGGGAACGGGGCGATTTGGCAAGGGGGACGGTGCTGGGTTGGTATGCAGGCGGAGTCCTACCCTTTTGTCCCGGGCCCAGGGTTGGCGGCACAGGTGGGGGGGAGCAGACCCAATGGTCCCCTTATATACCTTATGAACAAAAAATAAGTGACAGGAAGAACAAAGGTTTTTCCATTATCATATTTTTTAAAACCCCGCAAAAAGGGCTCGTTTGGGACGAAAAATTTGCTGGTGCTCTTGGACATATGTTTTGGGGACCATCCGAAAAAATCGGTGTGCGGGGTGGGGGGCCCCGGGGCGGCGTTGGATTTTTGCCGGGGGTTTGGGGAAAATTTTGGGGAAACCCGGCTCAAACGGACTCCCTTTTTGAACGAAATTTGCGTGGTGCTCCGGAAATGTTTAGGGGATGGGAGGGAAAACCGGTTTTTGGGGTCGGGGGTTTTACCCGGGGGGGGGTTGGACGTGCGGAGGTTTTGAGGCTGTAATTTGGGAAAGGCTCAAAAGGACTCGTTTTGGACGAAATTTTCGTGGTGTCCGTGAACATGTATTGGGGTGGGCGGAAAGTTTGGGGTTTTCGGGGTGGGGGTTTTTCCCGGGCCGGGGTTTGGGGTGTCGGGAGGCTTTTGAGGCATGTAAGTTCGATACCCCACCCCAAAGGACTCCGTTTTGGATGAAAATTTTCTTGGGGGTCGGAAATGTATTAGGAGGTCGGGCAGAAACTTTGGTTTCCCAGGTCGGGGCGTTGGGATGGCCCTTCGAGCCAGTTGACCCGAGCAAAAAGTACTTCGTTTTCGGCGAAAATTTGCATGATGAAACCAAGCCATTTTAGGGATTCTCGGGGTGGGGTAAAAGGGGGCGAGGGGTGGGGGCAAGGGAGGGACCGGGGGGCGAGGGGACGATCAGGAAAGGGCACGCGTGGGCGACGAGGGCGATTAGGAAAAGGGCCCCCCGGGGCGGGGCTTGGATGTAGGCGATCCCAAAGAGGACTTTGACCTAGTGCCAGGCCCATGGCTTCCCCCGCCAAGGGGGGGGGAACGACCCATGGTCCCCCTATATATACTTATGAACAAAAAATAATGACGGAAAAAACATTGTTTTTTTTCCCTCTATTAATTTTTGGAAACCCAACAAAGGACATGGCAAACTTTGGCTTGCTCCGAAACAAAAGGGGCCAAGGCCCAAAAGGGTGATTTGGTTGGCACGAAAAGGGGGGGCCACCCAAAGGGATGGTGATTTGGCTTGGCCGAAAAACCCCAAGGCACCCAAGGGGAAATTTTGGCCCGATTGGCCCTTTTTCCGATCAAGGCCCAAGGTGGCCCGATTTTGGGTTTTCCCTCAAAGGGACCCAAGGCATGGCCCGATTTGTTGGCAGATCAAGGCACCCGGGGATGGCCCGATTTGGCTTCACGATCAAGGACAAGGTGGCCGATTTGGGGTTTTCCCTCAAGGCACAAGGGTTTGGTATTTTTTTTTCGATCAGGACCCAAGGGTTGGCTGATTTTGGGTTGTTCCCACAAGGCACCCAAAGGGATGGTGATTTTTTTCCGTCAAGGGGCCCCCGGGTTTGGGTGATTTGGTTGCCCCTCAAGGCACCCAAGGGTGGTGATTTTGCTTCTTTCGATCAGGGGACCAAGCTTTGGGTGATTTTGGCTTGGGGTTTTAAAGGCACCAAGGTTGGCCTTTTTGTTGTTCTGTCAATTGGCCCTTTTTTGGGGCCCTGGGATTTGGTTGGATAAGGGAACAAGGATGGCCCGTTTGGTTGTGCAAGAAGGATCTTTTATTTTTTCAAAGTTGTTTCGTATTTTTTCTAAGTATGGGGGGTTCCCCCGGGGAAAAAGGGGAGAGGAAGATTTAAAAGGGGAAGTGTTTTGGGGGGGGGGGCGAAACTGAGCGGAGGGGGGTTTAATTCAGTGGAGTGGCAGCAAGGCCCCTTGCCATTACATCCCCCTCGGATTTAAGGTTGCAAAGGATTCTACCCCGGGCTTGTGGGATTGTACTTATGGCGGCCCCCCGACTGTCGTGAGGGTGGCCAACGCAGTGCCTTTTGGGGGCGAGGCCCCCAATGCTGGTCGGCAACAGGCGGCGGGGGCCCCGCGTCGCTTTAGCCCCGGGTTTGATTAGGGCGTTCGTCAAACCAGCGCACGGTAGCTTCGCGCCCTGGTTTTCAACCCAAAGGCGAACCCAATTGGCGAATCAAAAGGTTCCTCTGTATGGTTGAATTACTATTGCGCATGTCTCGTGGGTAAAATTGTCTCCCACGTCTAAAAAGCTCCCCTTCCCCATTGGTGGGTGAACAATCAAATTGGTGAATTCTGTTCCAAAGGAAGGAAGAGCCCCCGAAGGGTCAAAAAGCAAGTCGTATGAAGTTGGCTGCCCCAAGCCATTATCCCTGTGGTAAATTTTCTGCACCCTTTGCTTCAAATTTCCCAAGGTTAAGGATCGTTAGGCCCCGTTTCCGGTTGTTTTGTACTGGAATCAGAATCAAAAGAGCTTTTACCCCTTTGTTTCCCCGGATTTTTTTCTGTTGAGATTTAGGACCCGCGTTTTTTTAAAGGTGCCCCCCCACCAAACTCCCCCCCTGACAAAGGCTTCCCCGGGTCGGGCCCCCCCGAGGCGAGCCCTTGGGGCAAAAAAAGGGGGGTTTCCCGCTTCGATTCAGGAAAAAAGTAAAATAACGTTTTAAAAAAAAGTGGTATTTCACTTTCGCCCCAAGGCTCCACTTATATAATCTCAAATCATTTCACAAAGCGGATGAGTCAAGTCAAAAGGGTCTTCTTTCCCCCTGATTTGCCAAGCCCCCTTCCTTGGTGTGGTTTGTTGGATAGTGACAGGGAAGTGGGAACTCGTTAATCCATTCATGGGGGTCACTAAATTAGATGAGAGGCATTTGGTCCCTTAAGGGGTTATAGTTACTCCCCCCGTTTACCGGTTTGGGTTGAATTTTCATTTTGAATTCAGGCATGGGCAGAAACACATTGCGTTAGCACCCGGGGGGCCCATGAAATTTCTTTTTTTTAAATTAAAACAGCGGATTTTGTCCGTACCGTTCTAGTTGGTGTTCGGACCCCCGGGGAAGGCCCCAAAGAGCTTTCCCCAGTCGCCCCCCGGCCGGAGCGGGACCGCTCTGCCGCGGAAGCGCCGAGCAGTCCCCCGACAGCCGAGGGTTTGGGGACTGGGACCCCCGGCCCCGCCCTCAGAGCAATCTTTTTTCCCCAGGTTACGGATCCCTTTTGGACTTCCCCTTTCCCCATTGTTCCCTCGACCCGAGGTGTTACTTGGGACCCCGATGGGTTTTGAGTCGAGGGGGGGGAGGCACTCGGTCCTCCGGATTTTCAAGGGGCCCCCGGGGCGATGGACAGCGCGACGTGGGGTGCTTTCAGCGCTGGACCCACCTGACTGAGTGTTTCAGGGTGGGGGGCTGTTAAACAAAAAAGATAATCTTCCGAGGCCCCCCCCGACGTCCCCGGATCCCTAACGTTGCCGTCGGGCCACGTCCGGTTTAGGAATTTTAAAACCCGTTTCCCTTTCAAAAGCTCGCGCGAAAGGCTATTGAGGGTTCCCCCCGTTCTTGGGTTCGACAAACCCCTGTGAAAGTGCCGTTTCACTGGAACCTTTCCCCTCTTCGGCCTTCAAAGTTTCTTTTGAATTTTTGTATCCCACAAGTGCCGACGGCGCTCCCCCCCAGGCTCACCCCCGGTTTTGCAGCGCCCCCGCCCCCTCTACCCTGGGGGGCCTGGCACTTGCCCGAGGGGGGGGTGGGTTTGCGCGTTTAAAGGCACCCTTTTCGGGGTATTTTGATTGGCGGGGTGAGTTGACACCCCCTTTAGGGATTTCGATTCCATGCCCGTCCTGCTGTTTAAATCGCCAACACCTTTTGTGGGTTCTAGGTTAGGGCAGTTTGGCCCCGTAACCGGTTTCCCGGTTCACCCCGCATCGAGTTCGCTTCCCAAAAAAAGGGCCCCATTGGAGCTCTCGATTGTGGCAGGCTCACAAAGCAGCGCGCGTCCTCCTTTTTAAAAGTTTGAGAATAGGTCGGGGGGTTGCCCCCCCGATGCCTCAAATCATTCCTTTACCCGATGAACTCGCACCGGGCCCCGCTATCGGGGGGAAATTCGGGGGGAACAGTACTGACGGTTGAAAAAGTCTTTCGCCCCCTTTCCAAGTCAGACGAAAGTTTTCACGTCAGTATGTGCGGGGCCCCCACCGAGTTTCCCCTTTGGTTCGCCCCCGCTCAGGCATAGTTCACCATCTTTTGGGTCCCCAAGGTGCTACATCGAACCTTCTCAGAAGTAAGGTGGGCGGGGTGACCCCCTAGGGGGTCCCCCCCAAAGCTTCCTTGCGCCTTGGGTTTATCACCCCTTTACCGCAAATGTAGACTCTTGGTCCGGTTTCAAAAGGGCGAAAGGGGTGCCGGGCCGGGCCGGAGGGCAGGTGCCCAAGCACGCCCTAACGGCCGCGTGCAAAACCCGTCGACGCGCGGCATTCCACAGGTATCAAAGCCCGGCTTTGGCCGCCGCACCCAAACCGCACCCGGGAAGCCCGAGTCGATCGGCGGACCGGCTTCGCCCTTAATCGACCGGGAGCATCGCCCCCCCATCCCCTTCCCCCCCGACAATTAAGCCTCTTTGATTCTTTTCAAAGCCTTTTTATCTTTCCCCCGCGGGGGACTTGTTTGTATCGGTTCACCCGGATTTAGCCTTGGACGGAATTTCCCGCCCTATTGGGGTGATTCCAAACAACCGATCGCAGACAGCCCCTCGTGGTGCGCGGGTCCGGGCCCCGACGGGCTTACCCCTGGGCCCCCCCTTCCAGGGGTTTGGGGCCCCGGGTCCGCCGTGAGGACGTTTCCCCGATCAATTGAACGACGAGGCCGTCCGATTTTCAAGGGGGTTTTCCGGTTCGCTCGGTTATGGGGGGAATTTGTAAGTTTTTTTCCTGTTATTGATATGTTAAATCAGGGTAGCCCCGTGATGGGGTCGGGGGTCGAGATGTGTAAGCAAAACATTAGGGTCTTTAGGAGCAACTCTTAGCTCAGACAGCTCGTCGAAGGCCCTTAAAACCACCTACCCTTTTCGTCGCCAAAGGGGACTTTTTTAGGCCAAAACCCCCCATTGGAGGGAGCCAGTTGTCCCCGACCAGAGTCCCCTTTGGGGGGGGGGTCTGGGGCGAAGCGATGCGTGACGCCGGCAGACGTCCCCCGGGGCCCATGGCTTCGGGCGCCAAATTGCGTTCAAAACTCGATGGTTACGGGATTTGCAATTAAACCAAGTATCGCTTTTGCTCGTTCTTCTCGATGGTGAGGGGATATCGTTGCGAGATCGTTTTTGGTTTAAGAGAGGTCGGACCCGGTGACACCCAAAACGGGGGAACCGAAGACCCCCTTGATTTTGTTTTCCTTGGCCATGCCGGCGGGGTTTTGTTTTTGTGCCCACAAAAAATCCACCCTGCCTAAAAGGCCGTTGAAGCTGTAGAAAAGCACGAGGGCAGGTCACACCATACCCCCGACACGATTGTGATTACATTTTCGGGTCGTTCTGCTGTGCAGGTTCGACAATGACCCTTTCCCGGGGGGTTCCCCTAGGGAAAACCTTGTTACGATTTCCTTCTCAAAATGATGGTTAGTGGAATTCTGCGGTCCCCGGCGGCGAACGCCCACGTCGCCGGACCCTAAATTCCCGGACTTAAATCGGTGGAGGACGGGCGGGTGCAAAGGGCAGGGAGTAGTAAAAGCGAGCTGATGACCGGTTATAGGAATTCCCCTCTTTTAAAGACCAAATTTGCAATGTTACCCCCATACGATGAAATTTCAAAATTCCGGGCCTGTGGGCCCAAGGCTTAACCGTTGATACATAGTGTAGCGGCGTGGGGCCCCAAAAACATTTAAGGGCATCCGACCTGTTATTGCTCAAACTTCGGGGCCCAAAAAGGCCCATAGTCCCCTAGAAGCGGGCCCCGTGGAGGGATACCTCCCCATAGTAGTTGAGGTGAGGTTTGTTGTTAACGAAATTTAACAGACAAATTTCCACCCAAATAAGAACGGGGTGCACACCACCTAGAAACAAGAAAGAGTTAGTTGTCAATCCTTACTATGTTGGGCTGGTAAATTTCCCCCCCTTTTTTTGAGTAAATTAAAGCCGCAGGCTCCACTCCCGGTGGGCCCTCCGTCAATTCCTTTAAGTTTCGCCTTGCGACCATCTCCCCCGGAACCCCAAAAATTTTTTTTCATAAGGGGCCAGCGGGTCTAAAGCAATCCCCTGATCCCGGTCGGCCGTTTTATGGTTGGGTAGGAGGTATCTGATCTTTCGAGCCCCCCAATTTCGTTTTGATTAAAAGAAAAAAATCCCTTTGGGAAAACTTTCGCAGTTGTGTCTTAAAATCCAAGAATTTTTACCCCCGATATGAAATACGAATGCCCCCCCTGTCCCCGTTAATCATTATCGATCCCCAAAAGGCCCAAGTAAAAGGACCCAAATCTATGTTTATCCCCTGCTAATGTTTACAGAGGTAGGTTGCTTTGAGCACTTAATTTTTTCAAAAATAACAGCGCCGGAGGCACGCCCGGCCCAAATTTAAAGGGGGGGCATCGCCGCAGAAGGGAGGGAAACGGTGCAACCCCGAAGGGGACGGCCCCACCCCCCCCCAAAGTCAAAAAGAGCTTTTTTAAATGCAAAAACTTAAATATCCTATTGGGCGGATTACCCCGGGTGCTGGCCAGACTTGCCCCCCCAAGGGGTCCTCGTTAAGGGATTTAGATTTACTTTCAATACCCGACTCGTTTTAGCCGGTATTGTTATTTATTGCATACTTCCCCGGTCAGGTTGGGTAATTGGGGGCCTTTTCTTGGTTGGAGCCGTTTCCAGGCTCCCTTCCAAACGAATAATTTCCGT
>JARYMX010000486.1:0-21376 GCA_030169165.1 Centaurea solstitialis | reverse complement strand
GTAATAAGTGGTTTAAATTACAGCTATCGATTTCGACATGAAGATTGGGGAAAACTGAAAATGTACAACACTTACCTTAGGTCTGGTAGTGTCGGAATCCTCATCTAACAAGTTTATAATCATCAGACATCTTATCGTACCCAAACCCAAAAACAACAACTGGATCTTCAACCCCGACAGAGTAAAAGATAGGAAGAGGCAGAGTTAGTTTCCTTCTGATCGATGGATTCCACAGAATAAAGTGAATTTGTATTCATTGAATTCATCGTAATCAGAGAGGCAAACAACACCGTTGCAACAGTCGACTATCCAAAAACAGAGGTTGACACTATCAAAAGGAAGTTCAATTTGGGTACCGGAATCGAAAGTAAAATCTTCATCATCGAAATGCATGCAAAACCATTCTTCATCCACAAAATTATCCAAGCGACAGACAAAATAAACGAGGATTGAGTTGATTGAAATTGTCAGTTTTAATTTGGTGGAATTGATCAAATTCAGCCATGATTTGCAAACCGACCGCCATCGTAGAAGCGATTTTGCTGGAGGATTTGGACGATTAGTTCATCAAGAAGTTCCACTGCCATTTCAATTACAATTTCAATTTCTAGAGAGATCGAGATTGAAAGAGACTGTGAAGCTCAGTCAATTTCAAATGGGGAATTTGAACTTCCTCATGATGTTAACCCTAACTAAGTTAATTTACGGTTTTGATCCCTGTGATATGATGGTTTTTATGAACCAACCCTGAGCTTTCATTTTATAAAGGATTAGACCTTGCCATTTGCAAAATTCCTAAGGATTTGATCCATCATCCTCGGTTATGGTATTTTGCTTATAAATCCATTTAAATGACAGCTAAAATGCCTTCACATGGACCAACAGAAGAAAATTTTGCTTCAAACCTTATGCAGCTAAGGTTTACAGGTTATAAACCGCAGACCCGCCATCGACAGAGGAGCGAGACTCAAACATATCAGATTACTCAGGACAGTTGCGATCAGCTTTACAGACCCACTCGAGACCGTTGCAATCAGCTTTCCACCGTAAGTTTGAACTGCTCAAAGCCTCGAACCATTCAGTTTATTGTTCGAGATATTGATAGAAACTAAACTCTCCTGATTAATGGTCGGAAGCTCGCCGAAAAAATCGTTATTCCGTAATAGAATTTCAGCCAATTAGATCAATTTGTTTATAGAAAACCGAACAGAATAGGAGAACTTGTTTCTAGAGAGATCTAAACGAGTCAAAGCCTATACACTCGCCAGAAACTGACAACGTAATCTATTATTGTTTTGCAGGTACTGAGCTTTCTCATGCCTAGAGCGGATAGGCTAAAAACATGAACTTAGTACAAACATACATATATAGAGGTTTGCAAATATTGAGATTTTACAAATACACACAAATTATGGGTAGGTTCATACCAGAACGCTATCAAGATTCAAGAAAATAAGAAAAATCATACATGATTCACGGGACTTTTGCCCCTAGGATTGTTAGTAATTATGTGCACAAGTTGACAAACCAGTAATTACACATCCAATGTTACAAGACACTTGAGGGTCACACTTTGTGAGGACCTATAAATCGAATAAGTTAAATAAACCCAGAAATGGAGATATTGGATTTATAATAGTCAATTATAAATCAGTTGGGTAAATTCAGTCAGAAATCCTAAAGTATAAGGGTTATTAATTAATTAAGTAAATTATATATTTATTAGGTAAATAAATATATAATAGGATGATTTAATTAATTAAACATAATTATCTAGAACATTCTTTTCTTAAAAAAAAGGATTAGATAATTAAGGAAACAGTGTTGTATGGAAACTGTATTCTTTTCATATAAATAAGCCTTATAGGCTTTAGGAAAAAACACTTGAATCCTTAATCAGTTTCCAGACAACCCTCTCTCTCCCTCTCTCCTAAAAACCGGCGCCGCCCCCCTCCCCGCCTGACCAGTTCGGTTTTTCGGTTAATTCGGGTTTTAGTTCTGCTAGAGGAACGTTCGTTTGGTCATTCACCGGTGGATCAATTTCAAGCATTCCAGGTAACTTTCTTAACCTTATCAAACTAATAGAACGAAAAGATCTGTGGAAATTCAGGGTTTTGTTTCCAAATCGCTTCCGCACATAATCGAATTTGTTTGTATTCGGTTTTATAAATCTTTGATCAGATTGGTCATTAGGTTTATAAGTTTTCTCAAATCAGGTTAGGTTTGAGATGATCCTCGTGTCAATTTGATACGAGGGATCCCACAAAAACCCAACAGTGGTATCAGAGCCACAGGTTGTTTTTCGTCCGTTTTAATTCGTTTAACTTTCTAATTAAATCCATTAAAAGTTTCAAGTTTTATTAAAAATCTGATTTTTATCACAAACATTGATTTTAGTTCTATCGAAAAACCCTAAATCTATAAACGGCGGTGGAACGACGGTAGTTTGCCGATCGGACCACCAGGCCGTGACAAACTGACCACCAGCCACACCACAGTTTGTGGTGGCACCGGCAGCCGTCGACCACACAGTCGCACCACAGATTGGTGGTAGCGGCGACGGTGGTGGCCGTATGTGGAGCACCACTCGGCTGTGGCCGAGTCCCACCATGAACCGAGAGCGGTTCGAGCACCGCAACCACCAGAATCCGCAATTGCGCTGGTGGATGGCGATGCTCGCGGCAGCCATCGACGATAAACTCAACCGCCGGCCGCACCACGCCTAGCGATGGCGACGTTCGGCTGTTGCTTTTCGACCAACCGGCCGCACCACAGATTGGTGGTTGCGGCGTCGGCTATTTTAATAACCGGAATACTAAACTTAGCGATGCAGTTATTTCCTCGTTAAAGTGACCTATTTGATTGACTGCAAGAGTCTAGGGGTAGTTTGTGCCACTTTGTGAAAGATATTAAAAGTTTGGATTATTCCATTTTGGGAACGGGCTTAGCCCAAAGCCCATGCCATAAATAGCCTTAAACCCTAAAATTAAACCATTTGTGGAAATTGTTAGTGTGTGAAGTGTGTGTTTTGGAAGAAAGGGAAACTAGTATCATCATCAAGCTTTCGTAGGGGATTTTCGCTTCGTAAGGTAAGATCTCGATGCCCATATAGTGTAAGATCAGTGTTAAATGATGTATAGTTGCTTTGGGATTAGTTTGGGTACAATTGGATCGAGTTAGAATCGATTTTTGATCGATTTTAGGCTGATTCCGGAACTGTTCGCGTTTTCCGAATCGGAATTCATATTTTCCGAATCCGAATTTATGTTTTCCGAATCGGAAATCACGTTTTCCGAGTCGGAAATCATGATTTCCGAATCGGGAAATTTGTGTTGTCTTTGGGGGTTTCGTTTCGTTATGCCTTACCCGAATTAGAAATCTAAGTTTTCCGAATCGGGAAATGGGCTAGTCAAGCCGTCGTTTTGACCTCGTTTCCTTTAGAGTTCGGAAAATGAGTTGGTGTTTTCCCGAATCGGAAATTGCCATAGTAGTGGGCTTTTGTTAAGCGCAGTTATTAATGCCTTAGAACTTATACAGGCACGCTAGGCAAGGTCCACGACAGGACAATGAGAATTACTCAGGTGAGTTCCCTTGCCTGAAATGAATGGATTGCTTTTACTGCTTTTAAATATATCCATTCGGTTTGCGAAATGATTTGATGATGATATTATACTGATTTTGTGAACTTAACTGAAATACAATTCTTTGCAAATGTTTATTGTGGAATCCATAAATAATTGTGAATGCTATACTGATGATCATCGTTATGCATGCTATTTTGATATCGTTGGGGTTGCATCGTGAGTAATATGTACCATGGGACCGTACATCCCTGGGAAGTATAGTGGCGTGAGGCACGAACTATGTTCGTCACTCCTTAATTGAGCATCTGGGGGATCCGGCCACTCGAGGTTTTATTTGTGGGGTGGTGTGAGGCACGAACTATGTTCGTGACTCCTTAATTGAGTATCCGGGGGATCCGACCACCAGGTTAGTCACGAGGTGACGTTGTTATTACTCATGATGCTACCTTGGTGCCTATGTGATAAATGATTGTATTTGGCCAGCGGGCCGGAACTGTTGATAAAACTGTTTTGAGGGAATTGACTAGACCTTTCGGTCTAACCCTCATTTTCAAACTCTAAAATCTTTTCAGGGAAAGATCGAGCACTTAGGGGCAAGGAGAAGGTGAGCGTCTAGAGTAGCGTTGCCGGATAGAAGTAGTAAGTTTGTCTTAAATAGAATCTCAGCTGTGGAGGGATGTTCCGCATGCACTTTTGAACCCTTTTACTTTTGAGTTGAGAATTCTGAGATTTTTGCGTAATAGATCACTGGGAGTTATTATTGTTATGCTTGCTATGCTGTTTTGGGGTTTTGGGTGTTACATATATCATGGCTAGACATAGGTGATCAGGCTTTGTCTATCTATGATATATCAAAACAGCACATATCCTAATCATATCAGTAGTAAATTTCCCTCTTATATTTGAAATCTTTGATTAGAAAATCTAAATAATCTTTGTAAAATGTTGGTTATAGTGCTTGGTTTTATGAAAAAAAAACCGATGTTCTCTATAACCTATGGCTCTGATACCAAATCTGTAACACCCCGCTTAAGCGGAAACGCGAGGCGTGACAGCTAAGATTTCATTCGTTTAGGAGATATACAACATCAAACATTTCATTTAAAAATTTTAAGGGTTTTACAGTACCATATTTTACATAACCAACGAAAGTTTAAAACATTCAAACATTACAAAAGTCATTACAAAAGAAATTTCTATGTTTGATGTAGCTTGTAGCCCAAGACATTCCCTACTACCTCTTACTTTCCTGAAAAGCATGTTAAAACAAGTGTCAACTACAAGAGTTGGTGAGTTAAACAGGTTTCAAATGCACAAAACAGTTTCGTATGCAGAAATCATTATCGTAAAACCAATTTTTCAACCTCAATTGTTAAACATAACATTTATGCAGGATATATTCTCGAGCCACTACTAAACCTAAAACCAATTTGCCCAACGATCTACCTCAGAGGTGGTAGCGAACCACATGTGTAGAGCGCTTTCGCGAACTCCTCAGCGGTGGGACTAAAACCCCACATGTGTAGATGCTGCACTACCTCAGCGGTGGGACTAAATCCCACATGTGTAGAAACCACAATATGATTACGTGCACCCTATACTCGTCAATAAACAAAGGGTGGGTCCACTCTACCAAATAGCGCTATCCACAATAATCATTGACTCGAAATGAGTTAATATAGTGTATTCAATATGGGACTTTTACTCAATATATCATTATTTGCAATAATAAAAATCGCTCGCAAGCAAAAATTCATAAATCATTTATCAACCAACATGCTTTTCACCCCAAAACGCGAAAAACCCCGGTAAAACAGGGGCCGTGAATACTCACCTCGATAAGCTTAACGATTCGATCAATGATTCAAGTTCCGATCTCCGAGCCTAAGAGTACCCTAAACAATTCATGGGTAACGTAAGTGCCAAATTATCGGTTCATATCCTAATTAAGTCCCAATCCGATATCCTTATATAATGCCTCTACTTAGTTTATGTAGCCAACCATAGTATAAAAACAATTTTAATAAAATCTTTATATCACCTAATTGGATGCAAGATCTTGAAACTCAAAATTCAAGCTTTTGTAAATATTCAGATGCTGACAGAATTTTGTACTTGGTAAAAATGTCACTTTTAAGCTATATTCCAAAAACGTTTAAGTTTCCAAAATTTTTATCCACTGAAGTTGGGTGTATTAGCAACATTCCCACCAAATATCATAAATTTTTGATGTGTTTAGCAAATATAAATAATTTTTATAAAAACAGTGTGCACAGCTCACATTTGAAAATACATGTCTGTAGTGTTTAGTTCATAGAGAGTTTGTTACAACTCCAAAACTTAAATTTCAAAAGGGTTTTCAAGCTAACATGCATATCCATCTAATAAAACAAGATTCACACCAACTTGATGATTTTTGAGTGAGTTATGACCTCTTAAACTCACATGTGTGAATCTGCCATTTCTAGACAGCTTGCCCCATGATTTTGTTTTCATTGGTTGCATGCTCAAAAATTCACCAAATCAAATGATTCCAGGTTCTTTGGAAAGCTACTTCAATGAAATTGAGCTTAGAATCAAAAAGTATGTAATTTGAACAAGTTTTCAAGGGGATATGCATGCAACAAGTTGACATAAAATCTGACCCGTAGCCATTTGCACAACAAAAAGTTTTGTGATGGTTGAAGGTCTTAAACATGGAATTTTTGGGTGATTCCAGTTGGGTTCGAACCCTAACTCAGGAAATATTAACCCCTAAAATTTGTAGACCCAAAATACATTCATTTGGACCCTTTTTGGGTCGTCCCCAAAAATGAATAAAAACCCAAACTGTCCAGCTTCTGTTTTTATCTGAAACTCAAGATTTTCACTACCAAAACATATAAATCTTTAAAATTGGGGATTTCTTTGATTAGAAACCCACAATCCCATATTAAATTCATGAATAAAAATAGAAACAAAAACAAAATTGATTGATTACGCATGCAAAAAACTTCCAAAACTCAGATTCATATGTGAATATAAACACAAAATTTGGGGGGTTTTCAACCCCCCCCTTTTTTGAGTCCATGAGAAAGGGTTTATAGGTTTTTATACCATTCTATGGACCCCTTTCCCCCTTATCCCCTTTGGGATTCAAAAAACCCCACCTCTAAGACACCCAAAAGAAATTTTTCAATAAAAATAGAAAGAAGTGTAGATGAAAACCTCAACAAGGCACCCAAAGGCATAAAAAAAGTTTAGATTCCTAAAAAATGGAGATTTTGAAGTTTTGAAGGTTTAAAGATTGAGAGAAATGAGGGGGAAAAAAAGTTAGAGGGTTTTTTTTGGGGAAAATTTTTGAAAAAAAAAAAGAAGAAAAATTTGTTTATATGGAAGAGAGAGGGAGGAGGAGTGGCGGGCCCCCCTCTAGTGGCCCCCACACCCTTAAAACAAATTTTCTTTTACAAAAACCAAGTTTTTTACCCCAAAAAAAATTTTTAAAAATCCCCAAATTGGTTTAAGGGTTTCCCGTGCGGGTTTTTGCAAACGAAATTTTTTAAAACTTTTAACCTTAAAAATGAAATTTTTTTTATTTTGTAATTTTTAAAAACCTTTAAAAAATTTTTATAGGTTAGATTTTTAAATTTTAGTTTAGTTTGGCCATTTATAAGGTGTTTAAAAAAGGATAAGGGTAAAAAAAGGGCTTTCAAAAGAAATTTTTGGGGATTTTAAGATTTTACCCGAAAAATTTAAAAAAATTTTTCCTAATTCTTTCTAAGTAGACCCTAATAAGGGATATTAAATTAAAATTTTAAACTTTGTGAGTGTTATCGGGTGCTAACCCCGGGAGAGCTAAAATTTTGGGGGGTGTCACAAGAAGCAAAAAAAGGATTATCAGGAAACATGTTTTTTCCCCCCAAAAGGGTGTGTTTTCACATGTAAAAACCTCAACCTGTTTATAAAAATTTTAATAAATAGTAATAATAAAGGGTTTTAAAATTTACAGCTATTGTTTTCCCAATATGAAAATGAAAACCCAAAAACTTACCTTAGGTCTGGTACTGGAGGAAGACCCCATGGGGAGGTGGGGACACAAAACTTTAAAAATTAATCGATGTATTTATCAAAACCCCAAAAACCCCCTTAAAACAATTTAGGAAGAGGGTAGAGTTATTTTCCCCCTTCAAAACCCCGGGGGGATTCCAGGAATGATCATCAGAAAAACCCCAAACAAAAACCCGTTGCAACCCCCGAACTTTTCCTAAAACCCCAAGATGTTGGAAAATTCCCAATTTTGGGTTTATCGGGATCCAAATTTAAAAGCTTCATAATAAAATTTTGAAAAATTATACCATTCTTCAAAAAATAAACCCAAAAACCCAAAAAAAACGATGGGACGAGATAGGGGGGTTTTAAATTTGGGTTAAAATTTTGCAAAGATCCAATTCAGTTTGAATATGGTGGCGGATAAAATTCACCCAATTTTGCAAAACCAATTGCATCGAAGAAGCGATTTTGTGGTAAAATTAAGGATTTCGCCCGACCCATTTCCCCATCAGGAAGAAGTTGGACGGGCCTTTTTTAATTTTCCCCAATTTTAGAAAAGAGAGGGAGAAAGTTTGGGAAGATTATTAAACAAATTTGGCAGTCCAACTTGGTTTTAGAAACCCTTTTAAACCCCCCAAAGTAAGAACTAATTTACCGTTTTTTTCCCCGTAATTTAATGGGGTTTTTTTGAAAAAAGCCATTGGGATTCCCTTTTTTTATCCATCTACTTCTCTTTTTTCAAAATAAAAACGGGGATTTGTTATCTATCTCCCCTTTTAATTTTTACGCTTTTTTGTACTTGATTTGGTTAAAATGTTTTAAAACTATGAAAAATTTAATTCAAGATTGATTTTTTTTTAATTTGTTGGAAAAGCCCCAAAAGCCCAAATTTAAAATTCCCCATTTTTCTTAAATGAAAATTTTAATTAATGTGCCCGGGTTTTTTTGAAAAAATTATATATGATTAATGTTCGTAAAAATTTAAACGATAGAGATGATTTTGATTATTTTAAATTTTTGAAAAAGTTTGTTTTGTCTTCTTGGTTTTACATAATAAGGGGTTGAAGATGAAAAAATCAAAAAAAAAAGAATTTTTTTGTTTGAAAAAGAAGTGGTTAAAATCAAGGAAAAAGGAAAAAATTTCCCCCAAAAGACCATTTTTCCCCTTTTAAATTAATGGAGATTGGGGGACAAACGGGTTTGGCGGAAATTTACCAAAACCCCCCCGACAAATTGTAAAAGGGTTAAAAAAAAACCCCTAAAAAAAATATGATTTTTATTCCCTTTGAGTGAGTATTTAAAACCCCCCAAAAATAGTGTACTTCCCAGCTTTTTTAAAAAGACATATTAAGAAGAAATTTGCAAAAATAATAGGGGGTTCCCTTTGCAAAAATAAGGGGTTTTTTGATTTACCAAAAATGAGAGAGATGGCAAGTGTTTATAAACCCCCAAAATTTTTTAAAAAAAAATTATAAAAAATGAATCAACAATCTGATAAGCCCCCTTTCTCCCCTGTTTAACCCCAAAGAAAATGGGCCTTTCCCCCCTAACTTTAATTTTCTTTCCTTCAAAAACCCCTTTTAGTTACCCTTCCCCCCCTATAGTCCCCCCCTTAAACCTCCCCCTTAAAAAACCCCCTCTTTATAAACAATTTTAAAAACCTCCTTATACGTTAACTTTGCCCCCTTTCCCCATATGGATGGCCCAAAGGGAAAAGGGTTTCGTTTAAACCCAAAATCCCAAACCCCCATTATGAAAAATGGGCTAAAACCCGGTTTCCCGTCCCGTTGGGTATCCCAAATTAACCCAAAAAAACCCCTCCGGGGGGCCCCGGGGATTTTTCGGGGTATCCCCTTTTTATTTTTAATCGATTTTAAAATTTAGTAAAAAAAAATTTATTTATTAGAATTATTTTTGTGAATCAAAAAATTTCGTCTTGAGGTAGTTTTTTGGCCCCAGTAAAGATCGAGTTTGAAAAAATTGGAAAAAAATTTCAAAAGTAAAAAAATCCCTAATCAAAATTTTTGGCCCCCAAACCCGAACATTTTGAATTGGTTGTTAATAGGAGCATAGACGAGTGAGATAAAGTTGAAAAGCCAATTTCGCGCAAAGTGTCAAATTGTTTTTAAAACTTAAATATATATTTTCTATACTAATAAAATCAATCCCATCATTTCTATTTTTTTATATTTTTAATAAAAATTGTAAAGTATATTTTTTTATTATATTAAAATTATTGAATTTATTTTAAATTTTATATGGTTCCCGGGGTCGGGTAAATGAGTTTGGGGAAAGGGATTGGGGTTAAAAGGGGTGGGTATTGAAATAAAAAAAAAATAACCCCTCCCAAAACCCGCCAAAAAAAAATTTGAAAAAAAAAACCCCTACCCCGTCCCAAACCATTTTTTTGGTCCCAATCCCCTTCCAAAAAATTTGAGTTATGGGATTCCCCTGGGTTTGGGAATATCTGTCCCCAAAACCTAAAATTAACGACAATTAAGGCCCCTTTAAATAAAAGTCCCCAATTACAAATTAAAATCCCCTTTTAAAAGGGGTTTTAAAAAAAGTAAACCCATAAAAAGTGATTGTTTAAGGGGTTAATTGGGGAGGAAAGTCTTGTGAGCCAATTGTTGGTTTCCCTTTTGATGGCCAATTAAGATAGATTGTATTGTAGAAGGGGGGTTTTTAAAAAACAAAAAAAAAAATGTTTTTCCAAAATTTAAATTTAGTTCACGGGCTCCTTGGAGCCCTTTGTGTGAAACTCCCAAAATAGATTTTTTGCTGAAAAGGATCAAGGGTTTGTCCCAAAATCCAAACCCCCTCTTTAAATATTTTGACCCCACAGCCCTTTGTTAATTAAAAAAAAACCCCAAAAATTAAAGAGAGGAAACAAGATTTGAAGATAGAAAGAAGAAAGGATTGGGGTATAGAAGATGGAACCCAAAAAGGGTTTTGTGTTTGAAGAAACCCCCACCCATGTTCATATTTTTTTTCCCCCCCCATGCTTTAAATGAAAGCCCCCCCAAAAAAATTTACACTTTTTCATGTTAAAAATTGGGTTTGGGTTTCAAATTTTCCCAAAAAAATAATCCCCCTGTTTGGGGGGGGTCAGGGCCCCCAAGGGGAAAATTTGCCCTTATGGGGTACAATTAAGGGGGGAACAGTAAAGAGAAATCCCCTTTTTTACTTTTGTAAAAAAAGGGAAATTAAAAACCCTTTTTTTTTTGCATTAGGAAAAAAGAAAAAATTGGTATTTTTAAATACAATCCCCGATCGGGTTTGGATCGTGATCCCTTTGGGAAGGTTTGGAAACACTGTGACTTGGGCTTTATCAAATTTTAAGTAAGGAGTCAGCTTTGTTTTAATGATTAAACTTCCGATCCCCTTAGCATCGCCCCGACTCTTTTCCCTCAGTTTTTCAAAAACCCCAAAAGTGGTGGGGGGTTTTCCTAGGAAAAAGACTATTTGTTTAAAGGGGGAAAAAATTAATTTATAAAAAAAACGTTGTCACCAAAAAAGGGGTCATTTATAAGCCATGCGATTTTTTAAGACCTTTCTTTGCATATGAAATGTTTTGGGTCCAAAAAATTTTTTAAATTAAAGTTTTAAAAAGGGGTGCCCCTTTTTTAAAAAAATTAATTGGGTTTAGTTATTTAATTATTTTTTTGGGGGGTTTGGGGTTTTGGGGTTTGGGGTTGGGGTTGGGTTGTGTTTTTGGCCCTAATTATAAAGGGGGGAGGGGAAAAATTTTTAGGGTGTGAAATCTTTTTATGGAGTGGGGGCCAAAAGGGGAAAAAAGTGTTGTTTTGTGTTCTTGAAAAATTTTAAATTTTAAAAAAAAAGAACTTTTTTTTTTCCCTTTTTTGATTTCTTTTTTACCCCTTTTTTTTTTTATTTTTTGGGCCCCCCACAATTTTGGGTTTAGAGCCCTTTATCCTTGTTTGTTTCCTTGGTTTAAACTAGTTTTTAAAAAAGGTTTTTTTAAATTTTTTTGAAAAAAAAATTTTTTGGGGGTTTTTTTCCCCCAACCCCAAAAAAAGGCCCCTCCTAAAAGAAGGGGTTTTTTTAATGTTAAGTGATTCCCCCTTTTTGGGTTTTTTATTTTTTCCAACCCAAATTGGGGGGTCTTAAACCACTTAATTTTTAAGGTTTTTTTAACGGGTTTTTTTAAAAAAAAAATTTTGGGGGGTTCCCCGTAAGGGGTTTTCCCGATCGGGAAAAACCCAAAAACGGGTTTTTTTGTTCCCCAAAAATTTCCAAAAAGGGAAAAAAAGTATTTTTTCCAATCGGAATTTGCATTTTCCCAATTTGGAAAAAGGAAAAAAAAAAAGTTTTTAAAAATTTGGGGAATTTTGGGGCCTTCCCTTTTTTTTGGGGTTTTGCCCCTTTTAAAATTTTAAATTTTTGAATGAAGTTGTTTTTTCCCAAAAACCCTGTTTTTTTCCAAAACGGGAAAAGGTCTTTTTTGAATCGGAAAAAATTTTTTTTCCGAAAAACCCACACCCTTTTGAGCCAAAAACTCCAAAATGGAAAAAACCTGCCATTAACATTAGCTAAGCAAAAATCTAGGAGTTATGGCTCTCCCCGTCTTTTCAGTAGTGGTCCAGCATGGGATTTCTTACCGGGGGAAAGAACCAAGAAGGTGTTGACCTTGGCACTGTCGGCAGTCCCCTTTGGGGACCGAACTCTATCCAACCCCAAACCCACGCAGTAAAAAAATTCCCTCCTTAGTACATCAAAAATTACAACCAAGAGTTCAACCCGAACTTTGGTTCAAAGCATCAACACCCCGATGCCCCTTTGATCATTACCATTTCTGATGAAGAACTTTCACCGTGAATGGTCCCTTGAACGTGCAAAAGTTTAATGAAACCGTGGATTTAACAGATCACGGGGATCAGGTTTCCAGGAGGAAAAGGGGGGGGCAAGGCGAGGAGGACACTACAGATGGATGAAACCAGTTCAAAACCAAGGTGAGGAAACTTCAAAAGGGGAATTTTCAGTTAGATCAGGGAAATTCGCAACGAGCAAGGAAGGTCGGGAAGACCATGGGATTTTTAGAGACAACCCAAAAAGAGACAACACTTCTTGGACTATAAAGGGGAGGTCCAGGGGATCAAAAAGACGGAGGGGGCTTACTCCGTCACAACTCCCGGGAAAAGTTAAGGCAATACACCCAGGTCTATTTATAAAACCGTCAAGGGTTGAAGGGGGGGGTACGGAGGTAGACATGAGGTGGAAGGCTTGCGGGGGACGGGTTATGGATTTGAGCAAGAAAGGGAACGACCGCTGGTCAGATGAGAGAATGGATGCGGCAAAGGGCACAAGGGGTGATAAAGGGGGAAAGCCATAAAACTCCGGGAAGATCAACAAGCCCAGTTACAAGGTGGTCAAAGGTCAAAAAACCCCCCGTTTTTCCCATGAAAAAAACCCCCCCTAAACAAGCTGCCAGTCCCCTACCACTTGCAAAAGTGTGCTAATTGGGCCTATGCCGAGACGTCAGTAAAGTAAAAGGATGCTTCCTATTTTGGGAAAAAAAGGTTTGCTTTGTGAAAGAAGGAAAAAAGGGGTTCTCGCTTGTGGATGAGGAAAATTGGGAATGCGAGGAAGGGCTCGGATGAGGTTGACCTTTTTGGGGGAAGGGTTTTGTGCTTGATGGCTGATTTGGGGACCAGAAGTTGTTGGTCCTGCCTTCCCAAACACATCCACGAGGTATCCACTTTTCCCGATATTACTTACTGTGGCAATGTTAGAAGCTAAAATTTTTGATTAGAGAGAAGTCTCAATCGGAAAGGACTCTCGTCACAAAATTTTAGAATCGACGTGCCTTTTAAAAAAGTTTCTCCGGGATTTGATTTTAAAGATTACAACGTGAGATCTTGGTTGGCATTAGGAGTCAAATCTGTCAAACAAACTTGTTTCTTCAAAAACCCCCTGAGGAACTTACAGGACCATGGAAAAAGCCAAATTAAATTCCCAGTTACTTTGGGAAAAGAACTAGTTTGTTTTCAAAAATTCAAGACTTAGGACAAAAATTTTTTAAAGGGACAATCGAACAGACTTTGGTATTCCCCCCCCAGCATGCAAAAAGAATCCTTTTTAAAAAGCAAAAACCCGGCTAGGTCTATCTGAAAAATCATGTTTTAGAAAAGGGCACCTTCAATCTATATAACTTTGAGGTATGGCCCCTAAAAAGCCCAAGCCTGCCCTAGTGGGAGGACATTTAGAGGAATTTTGACGACGTCCTTACACTGAAGAAATCAATGGTGAAACCATCACTAGAACCATTTGTCCGTCAAACATCCCCTCAGGTAGTCCACCACGACCCCACTCCGCCAGACCTATCTTTGTTACTAGTGTCCGACCAACCCCGGCCCTACGGGGAAGGCATTAAGGCTAAAAACCCCCGTGTAGCTATGCCTCCCATAATAAAAACCGACCTAACACTAGTTTTATCATGGGGAAAGGGTTTTTTTCAGAGGAGACCTTAGTTTCCCCCCCGGGGGATGTTTCCGCAACTAAAGCCCTGCCCTAGTTAAGCGGAAGGGGTGTTGAACTTAAATGAAAGCCATGGACTTAGATGCCTGCAACATCGATTCTAAATTTAAAGAGCAATTTTTTTCGGAAAAAAGACACATTTTTCCCCACCCTTGAAAAGGATTATTTAAAGGGCAAACCCCGGGAGAGAATTGGGCTTTTTTTCAGAGTGGGACGCAACCCATCTTTATGATTTTAAAATCAAGGTTGCGATCTTCAAAGCGATACTTTTCCCAAAAAGATGTTCAATTTAAAATAACAAAAAGTTTTATCATGAAAAAAGGATGATGTTCGCCAATTTTTAAAAAACAACGTGTGTCAATTCCCTTGAAACGGAAAGTTTGGATTTTTAAAAAAACTTTTACTTTTGGATTTGATGATGATCACTTATCCTGTTCTTAACCATAGCATGGCCAACCCAAAACCAAAAAAACCAGACCTGGATCCCAATGTTACTTTGATGGAAAGTATTTTTAGGGAGGGTGATGATCCTTCGGTTTTTGATTTCAAAAAGGGAAAAAGTTTGTTTTTTTAAAAACCCTGGAACCTGCTGAGCCACAAGTTTTGGGTTTGAGATAAGAACCCCCCTGGGTGAAAAAGTGTTGGTACTGCAGGGAGAAGTGGTTTTAAAGCCTCACACACCCAAGGGACTCCAGAACAAGAAATCCAACTTAACGATGCTTGTCCCTCGTCAAACCCATCAAAGGTTTTGATTTTAATTCGAGTCTTTTTTCGGGGTAAAACCTTCAGGTAAACCCTATCAACCTTTCATTTCCCATAAACCAAATTTTTTTCAAAACCGTCATCGGGGAAAAGGGTGGCAAATCCATTTCTAAAAACCTCCTCAAAACTCACACCATGTTTAATGCAGATGCGAGGAGGAAAGATGGGGAAAAGAGGAGCCACCGAAAACTACAGGAGGAAACAACCACCAAAGTTTCCCTAAGAAGGTGCCGGCCGGGGGGTTTGGCTAGCCCCCCGTGAGGTTTTTCTTTCAAAAAGTCTTTTAACCCGAATCGCATTAAAACGAGTTTTTGATCGTTCGTAATGACTGTGTTTTATGTTGATAATTTCCCGTATGGTGTGTAAAATTTTAATGCCCCTCAATCTAATGTCAACTCGAAAGAGAAGGGGGAAAAAAAAGAGGAAAAGCTAAATCCCTTCGTCAGTGGAGTCCTCCCCTAAGGGAAATCGAAAAGGGGACTGCACGACTTTTTCATTGTTCAACCAAAAGGGAACCCTTTTGGGAAAATGGGTCCCTAAACAAGCTTAATCTGTCTTGCAGGTCAGTCATGTGTGGTATTCGTTTCCCGGCGATATAGACACATGATGGTCAGAGATCCTTCCCTTTTCGACTATGTTGAAAGGTTTGAGGGTTGTTAAAATGCCCACAAGACACCAAAGCCAATGGGGGGGTTTTGGGAAAAAACACGGACGGAAGAACATCATCAAAGATTAAGGTATTCGGGGGTTAGGGTACAACATGTTTAGTCCTCGTTCTTTACAAAGGTATGGGTGAAGCAATTTCAATCGGAAAGCGATGTGATGTGAAGACAACAAATCGTCCCTTAGTGCACGGAGGGCGGAAATCTTTTCTCCCCCGTCTTCCCTTCAATCCCCGACACACCCCCCTTTGAAGCACTTTCTAATCCGGGAATGCAATCTTTTTGCTCGCTAAGGCGTCAAAGGAGGATTGTTGGTTTTGGGGATCGAAACTTTTTCCCCTTAGAAATTTTAAGGAATGACAAGCGGGGTTTAAAACGCCTCGTCAAGGTATTACCGGAGATCGTCTTTTCCAAAGGGTACATAGTCCCGCTTGTAAGAAGAAAAATGAAAAGAAGTCCCCTCCCCCCGAAATGGGTTCAAAAGCAAAAATCCCTTGACATGATAAAATGGATCTGTGTGGACCTAAGAACTTAGGCTAGCCGAAAGAAGTACATGTTAGTTTTTCGTTGTGAGTTCTCTGGTTTACCTGGGTTTAATTTTCCACCAAATCTGTGCTGCCGATAAATCATTGCCCCACAAGCGGATTCAAGTTCTCTTGGGTCGCCGGGAAGAAATTAAGAAGTACAACGGAACCGAGTTTCGCAATGCCAACGCAATCCTTTCTTTGAAAATTGGGAATTTCCACAAATTCTCCCCTCGCACCCTCAACAAAATGGAGTCGTGGGGAAAAGGAAAAACCGGACGTTTGTCGAAGCAGCTCGATCCCTGATGGGTCATTCGGCGTTCCTCAATCATTTGGGCTGAAGTTCTCCACAGCACTAACCAGAATCGTCCTTGATCGTTAAGCGGACCCGGGAAAACCCCCTATGGATGGTCAAAGTGTAAACCTAACATCGTTCTTTAGAGTTTTTGGATGTAAAGCTATGTTTTAAAAAGCCGGGGAATTGGGGAAAATTTGAACCCAAGTCTGAGATCTACCCCATCGGATTCACAAACCAAAAGGTTTTAGGGGTTTTTAACAAAACGACCCAACCATCTTGGAAAGCTCAAAAGTTACTTTTTCTGAAACCAAAACCTATTTGTTTAAGTCCAAGTAATGTAAAACTTATTCCCCCCCCAAAGTCCCCCCGCACCCCCGAGCACAATTTTTTTACTAACTCTTTTTCTTTGATTTATAGACCTCGAGATTAGTCTACCTACTCTCCGGTCCCTTTTTTAGTACTGCTCATGTGGTTAAAACCCCTATTCTGTGACATTATGCCTTCATCATGAGCCTTTTTCAAGTACTTCTCAAACTCAGTGACACCAGGTCAGCGGTCTTCCCCCTAAAACTTCATCCCCTCCTCACCCGAACCCCCGAGAACAACACCACCCCCCTTTCTTGACCAATACCGGGAAAAAGTCCGCTACCCTCACCTGTTCAGCTCAAAGAAAAAATGCTCAGGGGGTGCGTGACCCCGGTTAGGGCAGCACCGCAGACTAATTGGAAGCAGGATCATCTTTGGGAAAAACCGGGAGGTCTTTTCAGTGCAAGTGAGACGAGCATCCAACAAACCCAAAAAGCTTATTCACTCTTCCCCCACCTAGAAAGTGGACAAGGATCATCCCCCTCCCAGTCAGGGAGTCCCCCACAAATTAAGACTCGATCTTTTAAAGAATGTCGAAAACCCGATTCTATTCGGAGGGTTCTTAAGTGACTTTGAACCTTCCGATGTTTCACAAGCTCTTTCCCTCATGATTGGTTTTAGCGATGCAAGAAAAGCTTGCAGAATTCGAGAGAAAAAAAGTATGCCATTTGTTTTACCAGACCGTGGGGAAAGTCCATAAACGGCCTGAAATGGGTATTCCGGAACAAAAAAAACGAGAACGACCTCATCATCCGAACAAGGCCCATTGGTCGCCAAAGGTTATCGCCAGCAAGGGGTATTGATTACAATGAGATTTGGCCCGTGGGTCGGACGAGGGATTCGAATCTTCCTTGCACGCCCCACACAAGAACTTTACGGTATATCAAAAAGGACGTCAAGTTGCCTTTTGCGGAGTTCTTCAAAAAAGGTGTACGCAGCAACCGGGAAAGGGTTGTCGATCCCGATATCCAACCAGTGTACGTGTTGGGTAAAGGGCTTTTCGGTCTCAAACAAGCTCCTAGGGCGGTACGAAACTCTCATGATTATTTTCTAGGGGTTGGCAAAAAAGAAAGGTACAATCGATCCCCCCTTTGTTTCTTCGGGGGATCAGGGAGGCTTAAACTGTTCAGATATACGTGGATGAATTATTTTGTTCTACGAAGCCTGAGAGTGCCAAGAGTTTAAAACACCCTGAAATCCCCTTTTAAAATGAGCATGATGGGCGAGTTGAATTCTTTTTAGGATTCAAGTTCGACAACCCCTGATGGTATTTTTATAATCAAGCTAAAAATGTTCATGTCTTTTAAAAAGTTTTGATTTCGGTGGTTAAAAATCGCCCGGGAACAAAAATGCCCAAGAATTTTCAACTAAACGTGATTCTTCTGGTAAACCGGTTTTTACCCAAAAACTTATCGGGAAACATTTGGTTCCCCCCTTTTTATCTCCCTTTAGACCCCACTTGTTTCTCCACGGGTGTTGTGCTCGTTTCCATTGATCCTCGTGATTCACATTGTTGCGGGGCAAAAAAATCTTTGGTATTCAAAGGCACACCGGATTTTTTGGGTTTGGTACCCAAAGGATTTTGTTTTTGAATAATAGCCATACAGACTCAGACCCTGCAGGTTGAAGCTAAAAAAAGAGCACTTCCGGTTTTCGTGTCAATATCTTGGAGACAAGTTTTGGTTGGGAAACCCCAAAAAGAATTTCGTTCTCTATCCACTGCGGAAAGGGTGAATATGTGGCCGCCGCCCGCTGCTGCTCGCAAGTTCTGTGGAGAAAATCAAATTGTGACTTTGGATACACAAGCAAAGGATTCCCCTTTACTGCGACTCCAAAAATGTGATTCAAATCACGGCAAATCCCGGTTTAGCATTTTTGAACGAAGCTATCGAATCGATTCAATTCACAAAGGGCCACTCGGGGGAAAGGTAATGTTGAATTTACTTTGTTGAGAGTGACTATAGCTTGCTGATCTGTTCCCAAGCCCTTTTATGAGAAGCGTCACTTCTTTTCCTAAGTAAATTGGGGAAAGCTAACCCTCCTGCCTGAGGTCGGGGGAGTCGGGAATTATTTTATGTGTGATGTTGTAGGGGGGGGCGGAGATCAAATGTAGCCGAAAGCCACTAAGGTTTTCTCACGAAAGCAAGGGGGAGAAGATCAGAGATGCCTCCTTTTCAAAACTTTAGGGGGGATTGTTAGGACCAAAATTTTCCTAATAGAAGGGTTTTTTAAAAGGAGTTTTTTAGAAGAATTTAATTTGTTTTAGTTAGTTTAAATTGTTTATTGGGGTTTGGGGTTGGGCTTGGTATTTTGGGCCCGTTTGGGCCCAAAATAGGTGACCTTCATAAAGGATGTGTTTGGGTTTGAAGGGGGGGGGTTGAAATAAACACACAATTTTTCCTTTTAAATTTTGTTGTATTAACAAAAAAATTTTTCAGATTGTTGCGGAAATAGAAAAGACTTAATAGTCAAACTAAAAAATCTAAGTTTTTCACATATAAGTGAGAAGAGAATAAAGAAAGAAGATGAGGGAATAAGAAGAAAGGACTTGGTTTTTTGGAAAGAAGAAAATATGGAGAACATTCTTCCGTCCTATTTTTTACTCCATGATTAAATGATGCAGACCTACATTGTGGGGTGTCACAAAGTGAGTGGTTGTTTACTATTTCTTAAAAAATACTCTTTGCTGGGTGCAAAAAAGGGGTGTTTGTAAACAGTTGCCCTTTAGGTTGATAAGTCGGAGGGAACGTAAGTAACTGCCCTTTTGTCTATTGGTATAAAGGCGGAAAAATCCTTTTGGCATTAGACTAAGACATTGTTTAAAACCTTTAGGTCAGGATCTGTCAGTGTGAGTCCGAAATGGGAAGTTCAGGGTCCGTGTATCCGATAATCTTCGAATGCATACATAGTGAACAACTGCTACATTAGTTCCGTCTTCAGATACGAGATGTTGTTCCCGTCATAGCTATTTCTTGACGTCGTTTATGGTTTTTGTGTATATCTTAATGTTTCGGAGGAGGTCTTTACTTCGTGGACAGGATCAGTAAACTGCAGAAAGGCTCGTTGTTTCCCCGATCCCGATCCTGAAATTATAAAGTTAAGTTACGCATAAGTAACATGGAAAAACACTGAACAGACTCGTGATAATCCTAACTATAACAGAAGTAAAAACCTTTCATAAGTAAGATTCAGGATCATTACTTTAAACAGGCTTAGGAATGGGTCAAAAAGGCCCTTATATATAAAGGGTTGGGTGTGGAAATTTAGGGTGTGAAATCATTCTATAGAGTCGACTAAGGGAAAGGTGTGGTTTTGTGTTCTTGAAAGCTTTTCATTAATAAACAAGAAAATTTTTTTTTTCCATCTTGTTGATTTCTCTTTTTTATCATCTTGTTGTTTTTTTTTTGGACCCCACAAAACCTTCAGTTAAAGCTCGCTTTTTAGTTTCCTAAGATCAGTATTTTGCTAAGTTTCAAGATGAAAGATAAAGGTCATTTTATTTCAAAAGTCTTAGGAAAAACTGGGGGGGGGGGGGTCAAAACCCACCATTTTTGAGGAATCAAGACCCGGAGTATGAATTTTTTTTGCCTCATTTAATGTTAAATACATTTAAGCATTTAACAAATTCTCATACCCGAAAACATATATTCCCTAGCTCTATAAATCTCGCACAAAACAAACATACTCGATTAAAAATTTTAGTTTAGTCGACCAAACAATTTATATGTACATATAATCAAAATTTTCAAAAGGTATTGATCAAAAGCTAATCCCAAAATAAAAATTAAAAAATTACTAAAACTCAAAAAATTTAAAACAACAAGTAATTAGAAAACAAGGCGGGGGGACTACTTTTGAGTTGTGATTGTTCTTGCACGATTTCGCGAGGTTTTTTCTACGAGTAAAAAAAAAGAAAATTTTTGGCCCGGGGAGTTATATCCTTCTTACATTACCATATATGTAATTATTGACCTCAACCCATCAAAGAGACCTCAAGAAAACTTTTTTTTAAAACCCCCAAAATAAGTGTAATTATAGATTTGATCCTTGGATTTAATGGTTTTTTTGAAAATGCCCCTGAGCTTCACTTTATTAGGTTAGCATTTGGTTTGCAAAATTTGTCAAAAATTTTCCTAAACCTTAGCATTGGTATTTTTTTTATTAATCATTTAAAAATTTGGGCAAAATGACTTTTACAATCTTTATCTATTTACCATTTTTTTAAAATAATCATTTTCTTTTTAAACCTTTCTCCCCTTTCTCCCCCATTTTTGGGGCCCAAAGAATCGGCGACTTTACTCTCTTTTCCCCCTATCACCAAAACCAACCCTTCCTGTTTTTCCCCTCGAAATCAAAAACCCTAAAACAAGCGGGTTTTTGTAAGACCCGGGGGAAACCAAAAATTTTTTTCATAAAGGTAAGTCCCCTTTTCTGTTTTAGGGTCTTTTTTCAGTACTATGATGGAAGAATACAAGCACTGAATTGCATTCTCATTAATCTCATTTTAAATATTCAAGGTAAGGAAAATACAAAAGGGAATAACAGGAGTGCTGAAAAAAAAAATTACAAAAAAACTACTATCAGATTCTTCGCTAATGTATTTGTCTTTCCAAACGGAAAAGGAGTGTCGCTGAAGGCAAGTCTTTGGTGATC